>JAZHPH010000674.1:11996-27916 GCA_037356405.1 Nasonia oneida | reverse complement strand
CTCGCTGACCGCACTTGGAACAATCATACAAGCGATACTTACAACGCAAAAAGTCGTGGTTCGTGCCACCGCAATGCCAACATGTCGCTTCCTGCTTCGATGTTTGTTCGTAAAATTCGAAACCTTGGAAACTGGTACGGCTCTTCGCGATATAACAACAAAGGCACGCGAAATCGCGGATCGCAAAGAAAAGTCATTCGAGCTAGAGAATTTGTCAAGCTTCACGTCAAAATTCAGCTACTCAAGCTGGACGGTTGTAATAATAATAATTGTAATCATAAGTGGCGTATGGACCATCAAAAAGCGTCGCGCCGGTCAGTCAACGCGCAAGCTAATTAAGCAGCAGGAAAAACAGCTAGAGCTGCAAACCTTGAGGGAGATGAATCGGGCTAGGAGCCGTGACTAGATCTGCCATCTACGCAACGTTCACAAACAATTTCCTTTTCCCTCTGTACACCATTCACAGCAAAAAAAATAAAATAAAGCCAAATTGCGACTAGTACTGAAACGACACTAGCCGCGCAAAAGCTTAAACGCTCTCTACTATAATAATAACGAATGCTTCTTTTTCAGGAATTAGAAAATTAAAATATTATCATTAAATAATCCATTATGTAACCTACATTATCATTTATTAGCTTTATGGGTTTTATATATTACTGTATTCGATTATTTCAGGGGTACTATTATTAGTATTAATATTTTGGTGTAAAACAAAATAATGGTTAATCAATTGTTCATAAAATATTACTTATCTCGTAGAATAATCAGCGGAATTATTATCCAGTCTACCGCACATCTAGTATTAAGGAATAGAATTATGTACATACAGGAGCTTCGATCCATACAATTTGTAAAGTAGCAGCGGCTGCTAAGGAACAACATCCGCGTTTACATGCACACACCCACACATACACACACACACACACACACAAAACACATTCATCTAGCGTCTTGCACGCAGAGGACGGAAGAGAACGAACTCACACGCCCTCATAATTCAAACGGGGACACACACACGCATAAATACGCACACATTCACACAAAACTGACATACATATGCACTTTTCGGCGCGGTGTTCTAACTAATTTTTTTGCATAGGTTCTGTTTTTTTTCGGGCGACGGGGGCGTCTGCCCACGCGACCTCGGACGTGTCACGGACGAGCTTTGGGCTCTCCGGCGGCATCTCCGATGGCCTGCGTTTCCGGCGATGCACCAGACGCATTGTCAGCATTAGAACACCACGGCCCGAAAGTTTCCGCGTGCAGAAGTGCAACGCTGCACATCGGCACGTGGAACCGCTCACCGTCGACGAGTCGCGTCGACGAGCGAGCGGGGAGACTACCGGCGACACTCCTAGCGAGCGGAGCTCCAATATTACGGAACAATAAAGAGTGCAACAGCAACCTATCCGTCTCTTCTCTCTCCTCGTGTTGACTCTCCCTTCCGTCACAATTGATATAGATTTGTGCTCCAATTTGAGGGTACATGATGTTATTTTTAACTAAGCTTCTATCTCAGCGCGCGCGCGCGTGTGTGTGTGTATCGGGACATACATGGGATGTATCGATAGGTATCAGGATAAAGTGACACTAATCCTGGTACATCTCGATAATCACCACCTCATTTTCAGAAAATAGAGATTTACAAAAATTGAATGTCCAGATAACTAACTACATATATATCTACACACACACACATTTTAATCTCAAAAAAGAGCGTGTATCGGAGTTTATCACCATACGGAGATATAGCCTTATTCTTATTTATTTCAGTAGGGAAGGGGATTTATTTCAGTGCCCAACGCAGACCGGTTTCCAGTATGGACCACCATTACTTTCTCATTGCTTACGCATGGTGGCGGCCGTTTCGCCCCGTGGATCAGTAGGCTTTAGTGTTCTAATAGTCATACTTTGGGACGGCATTGTTAGCTTAAGGGAAAAAAAGTTGTACGCAAAGCTTTATTTTTTGTTTTTTGAGTAGTCTAAAGACAATTCTCGTATCCCGGCAGTTAACAGATAGGTTAGTTCAAAAAATTTCAACATCGTACAAGTTGAGTTTGAAATGTATAGTCTCGAATAAACGCACTGCGAGCAAAATCGCTTGCATAGTTTTGTAGTGTAACCTTAACCTGTAAATTAAATTTTGTACCTAGTATGGACCGTGGCATATATTAACTTTTTACAAACACTTAGAAATGCACAAAAAAAACATTTTGTACCTTGGAAATGCTATAAAAAATGTTTAAGAGAGAAAATGTAGGTTATAAAACGATTTTGGAAATATAACATAATATGATATGAATACAGTCAAAAATAGTTGCAAACCGTTCAAGACAAAACATTTTTTCAAAAAATAAGTGAATTTAAGAAATTTAAAACATTTATTATATATACATATAATTTATATTGCAAATACTAATGGTGGATTATACTGGGCAACACTTTTTCCATAGCTGAAAAACTGACCATTTACGGTTTGGCCTATATAATCTTGGGTTAAGTTTCATAATTAATGGTAATGCGTTACAGGGCATTAAAGGCATTCCAAAAAGGAAGACAATCTTGAAATTTGAGCTATTTTGATGGTTTTTATCAAAAGTTATAGTAACATTCGCTATGGAAGTCCATACTAGGCACATCTCTCCTATATGTATCTTTGCAGTACATATAGATCTCTCAAAATAAAACTTTTTTTAAAAGTGAAAATCTTGGCAAGAAAAAGGCTAATAAACGTAGTGAAATCTCTAAATATAAAAATGTCAAGTAAATGTTTTTTTGCTTTACGCATTAAAATATCATTTTTTGGGAAAACATAATTTTAACTTTAATTTTATATCTTAACGCGTATAGCAAAAGAAACATTTACTTGACATTTTTATATTTAGAGATTTCACTACGTTTATTAGCCTTTTTCTTGCCAAGATTTTCACTTTTGAAAAAAGTTTTTTTTTTGAGAGAGATTTCACATCTTTTACAAAGCATATTCTTCTTGCTATTGCACTTCATTAAATCTTGATCTATTCGATAGACAACAAGCTACTATTGGTTCAGACATTGATCGCATCGCGCATATAATCGTATAGCAATATATGCATATATACGTATAGCATTACATGCATATTATAATCGTATGTCGCCGAGTAGCAGACAAATGTCGGTAAAGTAGATTAACTACTGTAACCACTGGTGTATAATACCAAATATACTCACCGGAAGTCACGTGACCGGAGGAGACGACAAATATCGGGAGTGGATGGAAACTCTGAACGAAATGAAATATACCGAGCAAATTTTCAACTTGCAATATTAAGTTAATAACTTAATATTTTTGAATGAACCTTTTATACATGAAAAATTAGGATAATATATTTAAGTAGATACCAACAGATTGCGCATACGCGCAATAGTAATGATTTAAATGGAATCGAGATTTTTTTTAAGGTTAGGAACACCTAATTTCAAAGTATATAGGGTCGCGCCGTCGACAAATCGTACTTCGTACTTTTTCTTGCCAAAGCGTGCGCTATCACGCCCCTTGATATACTGTAATACATATAAATAAGCATATATCTCGGTGAATAATAAAACATACGTCCTACATTTTTTGGGTTCAAAAATCGATTTCTAGAGTTCCAGCTAAATTCGTGAATCAAAGGGTCTGAACTCTACTTGTAAGTTGATGTTACAAGAATATGAGTGCCAAGTTGCAGTTCTCTGAAAATATAATTAATAACTTTATTTGTGTATAGGTAGGGTGAAGAAAGATGAAAAGATGCGTTTTTACGAATAAATAAAATCATCTGGCTTTCTTTCTATTTTTTTGAAGATGAAACTGATCAGAACACTAATATTTATAATTTACGAAAGTAATATTGTTTTAACTAACATAAAAATCGATTTCATCTGAGTCATTTATTGCAAGCAACACACAATTTAAAGGGCAACAGAATGCGACACCAAGCAAATGTATTTAATATAGAAAAGTGCACTAGGAATAACAAAAGATAGAGATATAAAAACTCGCAACATATAAAAAAAACGATCAGAAGAGAGAGAGAGAGAGAGAGAGAGAGAGAGAGAGAGAGAGAGAGAGAGAGAGAGAGAGAGAGAGAGAATAACTCATGTTGCGGGAGTACACGGACAGACAAAACCCCTGGTACTACTCAAAAGTTCAGTAGGATCTACCTGACTAGTTCACTAAATAGAAACATAGGCGGTGTACGCGCATTACATGCGCAGAACTGTAAGTAATTTTTAAGTAAAATTAAGTATGAGAGCCTGTTTTGGGTGATGTCTCAGTTCCGTCATTACTATGCCATTTGCCTTGTAGTGAAGCTAAGAATTTAAAATTTGTTGTACATATAAGTAAAATTGTTTACTACCATGCTACCGAGACAGTTTTTACTTAGCTGTCTCCATTTGAATTTTCACCTCGACACCTATATCAATTTTTAAGTTTGCGGGATAGCATTTCTAAAAAAGGCTGTTACAGAAGATCTGCTAACTCTAATTAATTATATTTGCTGTTTCTAGTTTATTTGTATGTTCAGAAAACTGTAATAACTTTGTTGATTATCTCAATACATTAGTAAGAATTTTCAATTTTAAAAGTTATAAGGGATTTCGAATACATACAGTCTGTTTTATAATTTTTTTATTTACTCTCATTTGAAAACGAACACATCTAGAGAGTTGATCTTTTACAAGCAGACTTATTTTATGATTGTGAAAGAATATTTGAAGTTAAATTTACCTCTATTAATGTAACTTTGACTTCGACTCCGACACCTATGATGACATTAAAGAAGTATAGCATAATATAAGTATCGTAGTCAAGTCAAAGGAACATCACTTAATAAAGTTTATTCAATTTTCAATATTCTTTCACAATCACAAAAGAAGTGTTCTCACAAAAGATTAGCTCTCTAGGTGTGTTCACTTTCAAATGAGAGTCGATAAAAAATTAGATAACAGCCTCTCAACATATATGATTTAAATATTTCTACCAGGGATAGTTAGTTGTTTTTTAACACAACAAATATATTTCAGTCTAATTATAGCCATAAATATTAGAAACATAATATTCGCTATAATTTTGGACATATTATGCCCAGTTACCGTCGCCTGGTAGCTGGGGTATATGGGCATAATATGTCACATAATCTGCCCACTCAGCATAAAATACGGCATATTATAGGCACTTAAGCCTCCATTTTCTACCAGGGAAGGTTATCTTTAAAAATAACTAAGTCACACTTAAAAGTCAGGTGGTTCAAAGATCACTTTCATAATGTAGTATATACGTATCTCTAAAAAAAATTATCTTTTAACAAAGTAAAAGGTTAGGCGAGTTTGATATATTCCGCAACGAAATTACAGATAGAAAAGAACTGAGATCAATCAAACAAAGTCAAGTTTATTATATTTAATCGTAATGAAGCACGGAACAACTCTCAAGATAATTACTAAGTAACTTGCCATGCCTGTTTCATTGTACTTATGGCGTTTGTATGACGTTCTAATACATAAAAAGAAAATTTTAGTTGTTCACCGAATAAACAAAATGAAACGGGCATGGCAAGTTACGTAGTAATTATTTTGAGAGTTGTTTCTTTTCTTTCTTTTCTATCTGTAATTTCGTTGCGGACTATATCAAACTCGCCTAACCTTTTACTATTTTTTTTTAAATATAATTTTTTTAGAGATTTCAATCCTTCTTTGTACATTTTTTCGAGTATTTCATATTCGACGTCGTAAAAATAAAATATATGCATCTTTAGCACCTTTCGACCACAGCTTTTTTGTACCATTTTTATCACTAACATGAAAATACTGATTGTTCTGATATACATCACCCTCAAATTATTTCTACACCTAGACACCAAAAACCACGGTGTGAGTTACCCTGACCTTGTCATCGGCATCCCGTACACCTGGACACCTTCTTCGAATGATTTTAACAGCTAGACACAAAACACCACGGAGCGCGCCATCTAGACCTCGTCACCGGCCACCCTGTACACCTATACACCGTCCTCGTATGATTTATTTATCTAGACACCAAAAACCATGGAACGTTCAACCTAGACCTCATCATCGGCCACCCTGTACACCTAGGCACCGCGTTCAAATGATTTTTACACCTAGACAACAAAAACCACGGGACGAACTACCTAGACGTCGTCATCGGCCACCCTGTACTTCTAGACACCTTCCTCGAATGATTTATTTATCTAGACACCAAAAACCATGGAGCGCTCAACCTAGACATCATCATCGGCTAACCTGTACACCTAGGCACCGCGTTCAAATGATTTTTACACCTAGACACCTAAAACCATGGAGTGCGCCACCTAGACATCGTCATCGGCCACCCTGTACACCTAGACACCGCCCTCGTATGATTTATTTACCTAGACACCGAAAACAACCTAAACCTTGTCATCGGCCACCCTGGCAAGCTAGTTACTGTTACAGCTCCGGAACGCAGAGTATTCGCCGGCAACCTCTTAATTCTAAATATCGTAATATATTATTACCGACACGACACGGCCTGTATGCATTGATGCTCGGCATGCATAGAAATCTGTGGGAAAGCGATACCCAACTGTATTACGTATAAAATAGCTTGTGCGGCCAACTTAACGGTCCTACCGCACAGACTGGAGAAAAAAGTACAGATACTGTTTTGAGCATTAGTGATATATACACTCGTTTATTATAAAAAGAAATGGCTTATTTACAAATACTTTCGTAGGGAATCATAGTTTAGCTCATAAAACATACTAATAAGCCAAAAAAATTCATGAAAAATAACGATAAGGATTTGTTTCTGTATCACGAAAAACCCGAACACCAATATAGAAGTAAAAGTGTCACGGGCGCTGCGGCTTGGTCTGCTTCTCAAACTTGCCTTCGTGGCGCTACGGCGCCACTTGATATAGTGTTGTAAGGGTAATAATATATTATGATATAATACTTTGTAAATAATGTATATCTAGATAGTATAACCTATAAACTTTTTTTCTAAGCTTAACAAAATGCAATTTTTTTATTTTTTACCAATATTAACAATAAAAAGGGCCCAATTTTATTAAATTAAAGGTCATTTATTAATAAAATTTAAAACGAATTGTAGTAGTTACCAAGGATGTGTGAAAATATGTGTTTGTAAATATATATATATATATATATATGAAGGCTATAGTGGTGAACGACAGGCAGATAACAGCCTGACCCACATGTGCGGACAACAACGGCAAGGGAACCAAAACGAGTACCAAATCCACCTCTGCTGCAACAACTGCAACGGGAGTAACGGCAACAACAGCAGCAGGCAAGAATACTCCCAAGCAGCAGCCGGTGAGCAAAAAGACGAGGTCAGCACCATCATCAACCAACACCTCGCGGAATCCCTCACCAACCCGCCTGGCCGGCGCAACAACACCGACGCCGTCCGTTGGGGCGGCTTTGAGGGACATTCGCGGAGCCCTCGACGACATCCGCAACGCTCAAACGGAGGTCCTCAAGACCCAGAACATCGTGTCAGAGAGGATCTCCAAAATTGAGCAGCGCTTGGGCCCGATGGAGAAGCGACTTAAGGCCCTCGATGAGCTGCCTGCACTCAAGACTCGCATACACAATGCCGAGTCCACCATCACCGAGCTGCAGGCACAAATCCAAGACCTGTCATCGAGGAGCCCGACGATGCAGCGGGACAGCGGCAGCACTGTACCCAACGCTGCAGAGATCTGTAGCCTGCGCAGTGAACTGGCGGAGGTCAAGAGGCGCCAAGAACAGTGTTGTCGTTGTCACGGGTCTACACTATACCCGTGAAATCTCGCTGCACCTCCTCGCTTTTTAGTTATGAACGCGCTTGACCCCACGGTCCTTAGAAGAGACGTAGCATCCATCAGGACCATGGGGAGGCTAGATGCAATAAACAACTCCGCCAGGGGTGATGGCAGACTACCACCATTAGCCGTCACCCTCTCTTCAAGCGCGCTCGCACGCTCAATTGTCTTCGCTAAAGCCCGCAAACGCAAGCTACACACCAACGAGTTGGACGCAACCTTACTGGAGGAGGCAAGAGTCCTGAGCCCTGAACATCAAGGGCTCATAAACATCAATGAGCTGCTCCCTTCAGACGTCCATAAGCTGCGTTCAAGGGCCAGGCTGGAGGCTAATTGTAAGAAGAGACAGGGCTGCCGTACTTTCGTCAGAGACGGGAGATTATTTATTCGCTGCAACGATGAAAACGAGCGCGCCACCGTCATCAACACCGAAGCCGAGCTAAATGATTTTTTAGCTCGGATTCCGCCTGCCGTCAACGTCGTTCTACAATGAAGCTACCACACACACAATTCATTCCACCACATCCACCATCAAACTCATCTGCCGTGTCTTCGTCCGGTTCTAAGGTATCTCTGTCTGAAGGTCTAAGGGTCAGTCATTTCAATGCGAACTCATTCACACGTCACATTGAGATGATCAGGCTCTTCTTATCCACTCGCTCTCTATTCCACGTAATAGCTGTTACTGAGACCTGGCTAAGCGACAAGGTGACATCCATCCCTTCACTGGATGATTACCTGCTGTACAGACGGGATAGAAACAGAAACGGAGGAGGTGTGGCCCTCTATATACATAAATCACTGACGGTTAGTGTTATTTCATCATCCGACGGTGAATGGTCTGGCAAGCCAGGCTAGCCTGAATACCTTTTTTGTGAGGTATCGGCTAAGAGAGTTTCTCCCATCTTCGTGGGGGTAGTGTATCGTCCACCTCATGCTCCTTTTCCAAGGCTTTAACTTTATAGACCAGCTAACAACTCACATGCACAATTACTCCACGAAGGTTATAATGGGAGATTTAAATTCTGACCAGCTTTCCTCATCTGAAGATGCCAATTTCATCAGCGCCTTCATTGATGAGAACTCCCTTTTGTCTGTTCCCTATAATGCCACGCACTATAAACAGGGTTCTGATACCTGGCTTGACCTATGTCTAATCGACGAGCAGGATCGCCTGCTGTTACACTGGAAGACAGACGCACCTTTCATCAACGGACACGACCTTATCACGGCCACTCTCGACGTACAGATTCCACGCTACGTACCTAACACATACACCTACAGAAACTTTAAAGGAATTAGCGCCGAGAAGCTAAGGGACTTTCTTAGCGAATGTGACTGGTCATCTCTCACCACTTCATCATCCGACGAATGCATTTCCTTACTTAACACTAACCTTACTAACGCCATTAACCATCTCGCCCCATTGCGGACTGTGACACCAAGACGACAACGTCACCCGTGGTACACTGCGGCTCTTCGTGACCTTGTATCCGAGAGGGATAAACTTTACATGCGTTTCAGGGATTCTAGGCTCGATCAAGATCTGTCGGTTCTCGCTCTCTTACTAAGTCACATTTTCAACCTGTCTGTGAGCGTACCATGCTTCCCATCTGCCTGGAAATTGTCACTTGTGCGCGCACTCAACAAAATCAGTTCACCAACGGCCCTGACTGACTATCGTCCGATTTCACTTCTCTGCTTTCTCTCCAAGGCCCTGGAGTGGCTGGTGCACAAGCAAGTCTCAGAATACCTTGAATCAAGGCTATTGCTAGACAACCTTCAAACAGGCTTCCGCACTGGTCACAGCACTCAGTCTGACCTAATTAAGCTAACTGATGATGCCAGGATCGGGATAAACAAAAAGAAAGTAACACTACTCCTCCTCTTTGACTTTAGCAAGGCGTTTGACACTGTATTACGTCAGGCTCCTGAGAAAGCTATCCACTTTCGGCTTCTCAAAGCAAGTCATTCGCTGGTTTGCCTCCTACCTCTCTGGGAGAGAGCAGGCCGTCGTTGGTGACAATAGTGAGCGTTCTTATCCTCGGCGTCTTAAGATCGGCGTCCCGCAGGGATCCGTTCTGGGTCCCTTGCTGTTCGCATTGTACATCAACGACATCGGTTTCTGCCTTGATATCGATGTTTCCCATCTCATCTATGCGGATGACTTGCAAATTTACAGTCAATGCCACATTGAGGAGCTCGATTCTTTATCAAACAAGATGAGTGCTAATGCCGAAAGGATAATCTGGCTGGGCTGCACAGAACAGGCTAAAACTTAATGTTGCTAAAACCAAAGCAATCGTCCTGGGCTCTCCCTACTACATAAACGCATTACCCTCAACAGCTAACACCTATATTAACATTGGGGGTACCCAGGTCAGCTTTGAATCTTCCGTGCGTAATCTGGGATTGGTGCTCGACTCTAAACTTACGTGGAAGGAGCACGTTACACAAGTGTGTAAGCGTGCTCACTCACTAATGTACAGGCTTTACTTTTTCAGAAAGAGTACCAATCTCAGGTTGCGCAAGCACTTAGTGCAAGCGCTCCTGTTTCCCCTTATTGACTATTGCTCTCTTGTATACTGTGACCTGACGCAGGAACTCTACTTAAAACTACAGAAGCTCGTGAATACAGGAATTCGGTACATCTATGGTGTAAGGAGAGATGAGCACATCTCCCCGTACAGGCGGGAGCTGCAGTGGCTAACCACTGCAGGACGCAGGAAATATTTCACTGCTTGTTTCTTACGAAAGATGTTTAACACAGCCGTACCATCATATGTACTGGCATACATCGACTTCCGCGTGACACTCCGGCCTGTTAGGGCCACCGCCCACACCCTTGAAAAGTGAATTTGAAGAAAACTTCAATGTGAAAGCCAACCACTGCAAGTATGTCATTATAATAACATTTCTATTGTAATAAATTTTGACATTTCAAATTTTGTGCAGATACTGGTTTCACTATTTCGAAATATATCTGGTCAGTCTTGACTTAACAATATCTAGTTATATGTTCTCATCGAAGCCTATTGAATTTTTCATAAGCATTTTCTAATCTATTTTTATAAGCAGTGATAATAACTTTGACTTTTGTCTACATAAGCGGTTTCATATACGGTTCCTGTTTTTTTTTCAATTTTGCATTGGATTATTTGCATAACAATTTACATGGATACAGGATACCTCTTGACTAGATTGTCGTCGATTTTTTAAATTCAATATAGAATTCCTGTGGGTATGTGACATACTGTCTGTAAAGTTGTAATGCTTGCCTGGCAGCGGAAGGTCTAGTAGCTACAACTCATGGCCCGAATACGACGTTTATTCTCTTCAAGTTGGACCTTCCGTTGCCAGGCGAGCATCATAACTTTATAGACAGTATCTGAGACAACCAAAGGAATCCTATATTGAATTTCAAAAGCTGACAACAAGCCAGTCAAAAGATATCCTTCCTTTATGTGAAATTTTTAGCAAATAATTTTTAATAATTTAGGTATCTTTTAACTGGATTGTCTTTTACTTTTGAAATTTAATTTAATACTGGATAAATATTGATTTAGATAATTGATAATAAAATATGCACATTAATTATCAATTATTTAAATCAATATTTATCTATAAATATTTTTATCCGCAAACATCAACATTAAAATATGTATTTATATGTATATAAAAAATAATTCACGTATTGCCATAGCTGTGTACAAATATCTTCTCACTCTTGTACAAAATTAAAAGTGCAACTTCTAGAATCTCAAAGTGATTGAAATTTGTGTAACTCAGATCTCGACGATAAGCATAGATGCACCGTCACCTCACATAATAATGCATAACTAATAAAGGTTTAGATAACATTATATCTTGTTTCTTAACTAAATTTCCTCTGGCGAATTATAAGAATAAAAATCATATAATTAATAATGGTATTGTAGGAGCTTTAAAAATGATTAGGTTATTTTTGAAAGTATATATAACTTATTTACTCTGTTCTGTGACATAAGTATGTATCTTAGGAATGCAAGAGATCAAAGTTTTATGATTTCTTTGCTAATTATCCAGTGCAAGCAATGAATTGTCAATTATATATAATCGGAACACTGCATTTTAATAAGTTATTAAAAAGATGCATATTTCTAGTAAGGAATACCCATGCAATATCAACTTTTTATTGCAAAAATGTCTTTCTTTTTATGCAAACTAACTCTATAAATCTGTTGGTGGTGAGCGTTGCACATAAACATATTGTTGTTAGGCATATAGTGGTTTTTAAATCATATTTTAGCAGCATTTTTTTTTAAGTGGCATTTCGAACTCGAAAGTTCATCGCCTCATCTACGCAAGCCTTCCACGTATCTCTATTTTGTACAACCCCATCCATTGCGAACCCTCCCTCCCGATTTCAGTTAAGTCCGTTTTTACGTAGTCACCCCACCTGCGCCTAGGTCTACCTAGAGGTCGCGGTGTGCTTCGCTTTCCTTTCATTATATGCGATGCCGTGCGATCGTCTCCCATTCTTGCCACGTGCCCTGCCCATCTTAGTCTACGCGATTTAATTAGTCTGTTTATATTCGGTGACGAGTATAAATTGTGTAGCTCGTCATTGTGCTGTTTCCTCCACTCCCCGCTTTCTTCATCTTCCTTGGCCCGTATATTTTCCGCAGAACCTTATTTTCGAACACCCTAAAATGGTTTTCTTCCGCTTTAGTTAGCGCCCAGGTTTCGCACCCGTACAAAATTACCGGCATTATTATAGTCCTATATATCCTTACTTTTACATTTCTAGACAGCAGTTTTAAATATCTGAATTCGCTAACCTTTTCGAAAGTATAATTTCCGACTCTAAGATCACCCTCACCTTCGCAAATGCCCAGTTTGTCCATGATCATATATTTCGTTTTCGATTCGCTCACCTCTAGCCCCGTGTCCTCAGCCGCATTTATGAGAATTTCCGCATTTCTCGCTACCGCTGCACCGTTATCCCCCAGTATGTCCAAGTCATCCGCATATCCCAGAATTTCTGTTTTTCCGTTAAGGGTTGCACCTAGCCCGCTAGTCTGCATTTTTCTAACAACATACTCCAGCGTTAAGTTAAAGAGTACCGTAGAAAGACCGTCACCTTGTTTCAAACCGTCGCGTATCATGAATGATTCGGATACGTTACCGCCTACTCGGACCTTTCTCGTGCTTCCGTTCAGACATATTTGAATTAATTTCACGAGTTTTTTTGGTACTCCGAGGAGCACAAGGATTTGATACATTTTGCTTCGTTTGATAGAGTCGTACGCTTTTTTAAAGTTTATAAATAGTTGGTGTGTTGTTTCGCAACATTGTTTCGCAATGTTCCCATTTTTTCTCTAACAACTGTCTTATAGTAAACATTTGATCGCTCGTCGACCTGTTACGCCGGAATCCACACTGATATTCTCCAATTATATCTTCCGCGAACGGCGTGAGTCTGGCCTGTATTACGTTTGATAGAACTTTGTAGCAGGTAGCTAAAAGTGAGATCCCCCGGTAGTTATTGCAATCTGTCTTATCTCCCTTTTTGAAAATCGGAATGATGATGGATTCTTTCCAGTTTTCCGGTATCGTTTCATTTTTCCAAATAGCACATGCTAGTTCAAAAATTCTGAATGTAAGCGCGGTGCCCCCATATTTAAGTAGTACAGCTGGTATAGAATCGTTTCCCGCGGCCTTATTGTTTTTTAGTTTTTTGATCGCGGCTTCTACTTCTTTGTAGGTCGATTCTTCCATATGGAGTTCAGCAGTGTGGATTTCATCTCCCGTTTCCTCGCAGTTTTCATGTACGTTTAGTAACTTATCAAAATATCCTTTCCACAGCTTTAGCAGTTCATTTTCGCTTGTAACGAGATTCCCGCCCTCATCTTTCATTAATTGCGATCTACTCTGGAAACCCTTCCTAATAGCGTTGATTCCTTTCTACATCTCGCGCGGGTTATTTTCCTTACTGTTAGTTTCTATTTTTCTAATCTCGCTCTTTTGGTACTCGCGCTTTTTGTTTCTGTAAATCATACCCACTTGCTTTCTTATTTCGTGGTACTCTTCTACGGTTTTATCGTTTCCATTGTGAACGCTGTCTACTTTAGCTTTTTTGCGCCTTTCAAACCAGAGTTCGCACTCTTCGTCAAACCATGGTTTGCTCTTTGGCTTTTTCTTTTTACCTAGCACTTTGTTCGCGGCCTCTTTTACCGTTCTTTCGATAGCCCCCCATAGACTGTTTGGGTCGTCATCTACCTCCGTCGGTGCATCTGTGTCCTCGAGAACCTGAAACCGGTTACTTATTTCTACTTGATACTGAATTCGCTCTACCCCGTTTCGTAGCTTTTCAATGTCGAAGGTTTCTACTTTGTTCGCCCGTTTACTATTTTGCCCGGCTACTAATTTGGCTCTTAATTTGGCCACTACTAGAAAATGATCCGAGTCGCAATCCGCCCCCCTATAGGTTCTTACGTCAAGTACATTTGTGTGGCGCCTCTTATCGATAAGGAAGTGATCGGTTTGATTTTGCGTGGCTCAGTCCGGCGATGTCCACGTTGCTTTGTATATATCCTTGTGCTTAAAGCACGTAGTTTTTACTATAAGATCTTTTGCCGCCGCAAAATTTATGACTCTAATACCGTTATCGTTGCTGGTTTCGTGCAGACTTTCCTTGCCTATAGTGGGCCTAAACATTTCCTCTTTCCCTATTTTAGCGTTGAAATCCCCCACTACTATTTTGGTGTCGTAAGACGCAAATTGGTCTATTAATTAAAATTTTTTTTTTAAATGGTCGATTAATTGTTCTAAAGCTTCGTAATAAAGATCCTTTACCTCTTCCTCTTTGTCCTCCGTAGGACAATGTGCGTTAATAACCACGTAATTGTACCACGCTCCTTCGATGATGATATACGAGAGTCTGTCGTTCACGAATTTAAAACTTTTAACAGCGTGTATAATTGTTTTGCTAACCAGAAATCTGGTACCTAAGGAGTGTCCGCTCGCGCCCCCGAATATAAAGGTGAAATTATCTTTTGCTAAAATCCCGCTTTTTTGCCACCGAGTTCTTGTATTGCTACTAAATCTAATTCGCGCTCGCCAGCTTCTTTTAAGATTTTCTGGTACGCGCCTGCTCTGTATAAACTGCGCATAATCCACGTTCCCACCTTTAAGTCCCTATTAGTTTTGGTTTGGTTTGGTTTTTTTTGAGCCATGATAGTAAGTTAAACCCGCGCGTTTTGGATCCTGTTCCGATCGCAGGTGAGTCAATCGTTCTAGAGGTGATAACCCCCATACCTCTCTAGAACTAACAATAAGTATGAGAGCTTTCCGACTTTGATGAGGATGATGAGTCAACTTATCGTCGGACACACTACGGAATCATTCTCGTATCCTAACACCCCCCTGCAAGGCAGCGCGCCTTCGCTGGCTTCGTTACCGCGTAAGACCAGGTGGCGAATCATTCCACACATTCCCTTTCGGGGCAGTTGTCATCGCTCTCGCATCCTCCACGACAGCAGGATTTTTGTAATGTGTGCTAAAAGAGATAGAATATAGACATAGTGAGGTGGAAAGTGAAAGTGAAAATAGGAAATATTGTTGAGTGTTCGTTGTTGTGGTGGTGCTTGCGTAGTGTTTCTAGATGAATGCGTTCGCCAGTGTGGGCTCATCACACCCACGCCCGGGCCTATCGGCTGTCCACGGCTGCTTATTCGATTTATTCGCAGTTAACCTCCTTCTCAGGGGCCGTTCCTCTATCCGCAACCTGAGGACGCGCTGTGTAGTGGTGATAGGCACCCACCCGTCCGCTCTGGACGACTACGCCCAAGACCCGCTTAGGGTACCGGCGTTGCAACAGATTTTAGCATTATAAACTGATAAATTGATTTTTAGCATAGAGGCTTATGCTTGTGATATTACGGCACTTATACAAGTACTTTGGAACTAAAAAAAGGTATCTACAGGAATTTTTAGGTCAGGATCCGGATGATCGAACCCTCTCAAATCCTGATTTTAAGGTTTAAATGGCTTATAGGGTACGTATAACACACATATATATAT
>JAZHPH010000673.1:0-27980 GCA_037356405.1 Nasonia oneida | reverse complement strand
AATCCGATTAACACTGGTGATTTTGCCACTCGCCATTCGAAAGCTGATGAATTTTCTACAAAATTTAACATTTTTTTGAAAATTTTTAGATGAAATAAAAAGTGGGCAGCAGGGGTGTAACGTTGGGAAAGAATGCCTCACATATAAATTACTTAATATATCAAAACTCGACAAAATGAAATATTGTAGAGGTAAATTATATATCTATACATATAGAAATTATTCAAATTATATATATCAGAACTTGACAAAATTAAATATTACAGAGGTAAATTATATATCTATATATACATATAAATTATTAAATATATAAAAACTTGACAAAACTAAATATTACAGAGGTAAATAATTTATATATATGTATATATACTGTGTGTCTGTTAATAATTATGCATGTAGAGAAAATGCATTAAACAGCTGAAAATGAGAAGAATTAAAAAAATGTATGTATAAAATCACAGTTGGATTGTACAATCGATTTTTCGTTTTTAAACTAGGGAGAATAGTTGTTAATAAGGTATAGTTTGTGTAAAAAAATAGTTTTTTGCAAAAAAAAAAAATTAATTTTGACCTTCAAATAACCTTGACGTTACCATTTCAAAGCTAATGGGTCGAAATGGTCACCGGATGTCGATTCCACAAAACTCGATTTATCGATTTCCCTGACGTGATAGGGACAAACGGACCCTGCATTCGGGTTCAGCGACCCAAAAAAAACATATACATGAATTTTTCAGATTTTTTTACGGACTTTCGGCAATTTGATCTCCAAATGACCTTGACCCTGACGTGATAGAGACAAACGGACCCCGGATTTGGATTCAGCGACCCAAAAAACATATAAATTCACCCACGGGGTCTATAAAAACAAATTTTTTTTGAACAAGAGAGCAGAAAATGTACATTTTTATACAAATTTCTTATATTGGGGGTGAATTTCGAGGGTGTAAATGGGGTGCAGGTGAAACGCGACTAATTTTCCCTTAATCTATTATCCTAAAGCTTTCCAATTCTTTTTTTTTTTCATCTTTATTCTAAGAGGCGCTACTTAATTTTGTCCATACCAAAGTCAAAATAAAACATAGTGCGTCGCATCAAAATAAATATATTTTTTTAATAACTACATAACATTACTCAATAAAAAATACATTCTTTGAATTCAATTTACATTTAAATATTACATATTATGCTTTAATGTTCTGATGCAATCACTTTATTATATATTATAATGGCTACCATTGTTAATATATAATTATATATTAACAATGGTATATTATTTTATTATTGTTTGTGTTTCATATTTCTATTATTATAAATTTGGGGATTATATATATTTAAAAGTTGAATCAATGTTTAGATATAACGATCGCGCGTTAGCGAGTGAATTTTTAGCCAGTGTATAATATAATTATATAAAGATACTTAAGAATTAAAAAAGAAATATACATAATTTTAAATTAGCTTATACGCTATTCAACAAAAAACAGAAAGTGGTAGTAATTAATATGTGACGGTATACGCTCACGTATACCGCACTAGTAGTTTCGCGCTCGACCGCCAGGTGGATACGGCGCAAGCGGAGCATGGCGCACAGACAATCCACAACGCATTTAACGAACTGAGGGCTCTTATAGTAGCGGCCTCGCCAAGAGTATGCTCTTGCGCTTACGTAAGAGGCAGCAATAATCTCTCATCATTGACTAGCAGGTTGCAACTTCCAGTCTTGGGCTAAGGGGTACGACCCTTAGCCCCTAGGGACTACCTGAGTTGGCCGTCGGTTAATTAGTCATCTACATTTCCGATAACCGATACTGTACCGTTTATACCGACCCATCAGACCGACGACGGCCAGCTCCGGTAGGGAACCGCGATTGCTTATATTAATCTCTTGTAAATATATTAGTAGTTCAAATAGCCGTTCCTTTTCCAGGGATCCGGTCGACATAGTCGGAACCTTCGTTACCAGTTGAACGCGTTGTTAAACCACTTTGTACGCTAATAATTTAAACATTATGTATTATTACTTATTTTGATCCTAATCAAGCGTGTTGTCACTCAATCACCCGAACTCCTATATCATCCCGGGAAACGGTATAGCAGTCCGTGTGCTTCATAGCTGTGGGGCGCAACCCGCGTGTGAAGTACGCTACACTACCGGCCACCTATTAGTGCTGCTTACTCACATCGTTACAAATAGTTTAATTTAATACAATTTTTAATTAGATTAAATCTTGACCGTTTAACTATATCTATTACCTTCAGATTATTCGGAAGCAGATTGTAAGTCAGTAAAGCTTGGTTAAAGCTATTCTTATCACTGATTTATTTTTTTGCTTTATATCTCGTGACACTCATAGAAGCTAGTAATTTGCGTTTTGGGATCAACAAAGTGGTGTCTTAAGGCTTCAAAAGCAAAAAGTTGTTCAAGGTTTAAAGGGTTCTCATGTACAATAAAACTATTCTTATTAATTATCTTTAATATTTTCTTTTAAATATTTCGCACTAGATTTCGATTGCTCTTATACTCACCACCCCATGCTAAGATTCCATAGCTGATAATACTATAAAAAAAGCATAGTATATCATTCTTAAAGTTTCTGCAGACATAATGTTAGCAAGCTTATAAAAAATATATACCAGGTACTTCGTTTTTTTATTAGGTGTAGTATATGTTTGTCCGATGTTAGGGAAGTTTTGGCTACCTTATTTAATTATTTATTTCGTTTAACTGAGTCCCGTCTGCCTGGTACACTCACGTTGTTGAGGGGAAATCTGGTCTGGATTTAAGTTCCTGCGACCAAACGCAATTCTACCCTTTGTAATTAAGTGTTAAATAATCAAAAGGCTTACCTGCTGTCTTGTTGATGAGATGAGCCCAGGAACAACTCATTTTCTTTTTGTATTGGGTGATGAATGGATTCAATAATGATACGTGTATAATTGTGGTCGCAAGCTATTCTCTGTATTTTTAAAATAATTTTTCCTTTAAATACAACCTCTGCATTTAATATATCTTTCGCTATTCTCTCTCAGTAAATTTCTAATCAAATCAATAGGGTAAACTGAACCAACCAAACAAATAATCTGACAAAGAAAATCTTATGAAAACTTTTTAATCTATCGATCCGCCGGCTACTGCGCCTAATCACTGAGTGCAGCGAAGGTATTCCGGAGCTCCCACATTGTTCCGAGGTCTCTCTTCCCCTCCGCTACGTCGCTCGTTGCCCTCGTTAGGCCTTACGGGGCCTAGCAACTACTCGAACGCCGAAACTGCAACACAGCAGCGTACGTGCACTCTAGATCGTTGGCGGGGAAGTTGTCTAGCTCAGCGAGATTCTTGGCCACCTAAAACTTTTGTGGCCTTGAATGCTCGCTGCGCTTTTTATATGAAGCTGTCACATAACACTCACTCTAAGTTATAATCCATGACAATTCCTAAATATTTGTAATGTTCTACTCTGGATATTAATCTTTTTTGAATTTTAATTTCAATTATGATCGGTACACTATTGCAATAACTACCCAAGGTCATGCATACAATCTTATCCACATTTAGTGATAATTTATTTACAGCCAGCCAGCTATCAATCTACAAGAAAACAGGCCCGAAGGCAGCGTGCGGCAGTAATAGTGCTATGAAGTGCGAGAAAAGCAAAACATGTATTGTGTATTCACCATCAAAAGATTCTAAGAATTAACAAATGGCGCCTGAAACAGAGAGAGAGAGAGAGAGAAAGAGAGATTGATTGATTGTTTGGTTTATTTTTACCTTAGGGTAGGACCCCACCAGGAGCCAGAAAAATACAATGTAGTAACAAGTTATGATAATTACAGAGAAAATCGTAGTAGAGTCTCGTAGCAGAGTAAAATATAGCGCAGAGTATAATAGAGTACGTAGAATACAATAGAAAGCGATAGCGATTATTGTAATCACTTCGATAGGTCTCAAGGACACAAGGTACGCTAAACTTAAGACTATGAGAGAAATACGCATAGGGCGAGCTTAGTGCAAAGAAAAATAAAAAAATTAGCCTAGATAATTACACAACTAGATAAGTAGATAACCTGGATACTAAGCAGCTAAATAAACTAAATAACATACTAACTAAACAGCTAAATAGTTAACCCCTCGTTGGTCACTCTGTCGGCCCAGTCTCGACGGTCGCGTTCAAGGAGCGATGCACGCAGAGAACGTTTGAACGCGCCTATTTTGGCGGGCAGAAATTCGGTTTGGTGCAACGAATTTAATAGAAAGCAGGCCAAGGCAGCGAATGACTGCTTAAGTGCTTCAATTCTCAGGGCAGAATAGGGCAACGCTTAGGGCGGGTTGCGCTCAGAACGTCGAACAGGGAGGTCGAGCGTGATACGCTTGAACCCGCTGGCGAGGTAGGCAGGATTTTCAAAGGCTAGAACATTGTAGGCGAGAGAACCGAGCAGGAATTTCCTCCTCCTTATGACTGAGAGCCAACGAAGTTCGAGACGGTAGTGTGTAACCTGAGTACGAAACGGGATATTGCCGAATACGAATCTGGTGCACGCGTTCTGCGCACGTTGCAGCTTCTGGTTCCGCGTAGCACTTTATACACGCGCCGTAGATTTTATGCAGTACATTCTTGGAATTGTGCTGCCAGTCAAGAGACGGTGAGTCAGACACTCAAGTTGCAGGCTTCGGAAACGTAATCAAGCCTTGCACCGCCAACAGTGATTTTGGGCAGCGCAGGGAGATCAACGCGGCTTACATAAGATTTACTGCCCAAGATCATAGCCTTGCACTTGTTGAGGTCGAGGAGAAGCATAAAGCTAAACACAGCTTCAGCATCCGCTTGTACTGCTGCCAGAGCGCTTGGTAGTTCGTTCGGATAGCATTGATGGTAGATCTGTGTGTCATCGGCGAAGATCATGTGCCTCGAGAACTGCAGAACTCGCGGGAGATCGTTGATATATACAGCGAATAACAGCGGTCCAAGAACGCTCCCCTAGGGGACACCCGAGGATGCCCTTAATCAATCAGAGGCAGCTCCACCCTAGACTATCACAGCCTGAAGGCGGTTGGCTAGGTAGTTGAAAAAGAAGCGAAGCGAGCACTCCCGAACTCCCATTGTTTTCAGTTTAACTAGCAATTTTGCATGCGGGATCGAGTCAAAGGCCTTTGAAAAATCGAATAGGATTTGGATAGTGAGCATTCGATCATCGATGCCCCTTTGAATATCTTCAAGAACACTCAACCGGGCTGTTTGGGTACCGTGGCCGGCCCTAAAGCCAACTTGCCTAGGGTCGAGAAGTCTATGTGCTTCGAAGTAGCTAATATGCTGGGAGTGGACCAGGCACTCAAGGACCTTGGAGACAACTCAAGGAGTTGCGCAATAGGGCGCGTGTCTGATGGCGAAGTGAGACGCTGTACAGAGCTCCTCAAATAACGTAAAGTGTGACGCAAGACAGTTATCATTTATATGGCCTATATTTATCGAGTCGAGGGGTCAGGAGCGGGTGAGCCTGGAGGCTGAACGTCATTACTAGGGACAATAAGGATCGAGGGCATGCGAGCTCTTCTTCGGATACAATAGGAATAAGCAGAGACTCTCTGGTCTCCCGCATGCAGACGACTAAGTTCTGTACAATGGGGCGTGCGTAGTTGAGCTGTTTTGCAACCATCATAGCCTTCTTGCGCAGGAGGTACAACGGCTTTGGGTACAGCGGGTTAATGTATATTTTCCTTGTACCTCCGGACCCGAAAAGCGCATGCGCAGAGGTCTTGTCTAGGAGGCTCGCATTCTCTAACGCTGAGTCCCTGAGAGGAGCGGACATGAGCTTAACAACGATCGTGCGCGATCCAAGCTCCGCCCGCGACGAGGTTAAAGCTTCATTCGCCAGGTCCTTTTGTGGCCAGTCGCGGTACCGAATGACAAAGTTGAGCAGCCATTCAAGCTTGATAGCCGCAAATACTCTGCGGGCCAATTCGCGAGGTTCAATGCTGGGGTCAGGCAGAAGTCCGGAAATAGCAATCTCGCACGAATCTACGAGCGCAATATTTCGTACAACGCTAGATACAGATTTGCGCATGCCAGTCTCGAGGTTGTTAAGGCGCTGATTAACGTCAGCTTTATCGTTTCTGTTAATAAATGCGAGGTCCGGGTTGAAAGAAAATACACTTCCACATCACTTTGTTGGATTATTCTAATCCATAATCTGTAATTGTTTATTTAATAGAGTTGAGGATTACATAGCTATCGACGGATGCACGCGACATGTGCTCTCGCTCTCTACGGTGCCACCTTACGCTCTCTGCGGTCGGGCTGCTTCTCTACTATAGTTCCAGTGTATTGCTCGTACTATACCTATAGCTATCGCTGCCGCGCACTTGACTCTCATGCTTACTATGCAGCCTGCCTACACACTTTATACAGTCTATACTCTGTACAGGCTAGTCCAATGTAGTATAGAAATTACTTATACATCAATAGTTTATGTATTCTGTTAAGTACGCTTTAAACCAGGCCGGGACTTCAGCTTCAAAGACTCAGAAGCTTGCAGAAAGGCGCATGCAAGAATCTATAAGAAAAAGGCCCACAGGCATTTAATTGCAGAGAGTGAGAGAGAGAGAGAGAGAGAGAGAGAGAGAGAGAGAGAGAGAGAGGGAGAGAGAGAGAGAGAGAGGGAGAGAGAGAGAGAGAGAGAGAGAGAGGGGTCTTTATTTGCTAAAAGCAAATAATAATACAATTTAGATCACATAAGACTGTGTCGCATACAGTCTAACAAAAAGAGAAAATAAAATATATAAAAATACCGTCACATAAAATTACATTTCATCATATTTAATTATCACATTAAACTTTTCTAATATTACGCTGTACATTTAAGGTTTGGTCATAGACCTATCTGTATTGCACGTTTGAAATCTAAAATACGTAATACTGAAAGAATTTTTACGGCCTAATGGCCGAGTCTGACTAGATTAAAACTAGATTAAAATTAAGAATGCAGCGCCAAAGGGCTCAGAGTCGTCACGATTCAGTGGCCAGCAGGTGCCGCCGTAGTGCCCCCTTGAAGGAGGCGAGAGATGGCAGGTTTCGCAGAGTAGAAGGGAGAGAGTTCCAGAACCGAACACCCTGGACCTGGAAGGCCCTAGCCCCGGTTTCAGGACTCACGGTAGGGATTCTCAGTTCCGGAGGAATTCCCATACTGGAGGGTCTTTGCTTGTGTTTATTGAACAATGAGGCCAGATACGAAGGTTCACAGATCCGGATTATTCTGTATAATAGAATGACCTCAAAGTAGAGCCTTCTGGAATCGGTGCGAAGACATCCTAGACGCCTCCGGTAAGGACTGATGTGTTCATCCCTCCTAACGCCGAAGATAAATCTCACACACGAATTGCTCAGTCCCTGTATCCGTATTTGTTGTTCGTTAGATGCGTCCAGGATAGTCACAGTACAGTAGTCGATGTGCGGTTGTATAAGTGTCTCAACTAGCCTTCTGCGGAGGTGGTGCAGCCCCTGATAAACCGCAGGCTATACAGGGCTTTGTTTACTTTTTTCGTGATAGCATCCACCTGCGGTTTCCAAGTAAGTTTGCTATCCAATAAAACACCGAGACTCACGACCGTCTCACTGAATGGGGCGATCACTCCGTCCGGCAACGGAAACCCAGGGAAGTTCAATGATTTAATATCGTTAAGGTTCTTCATGGACCCAAAAAATATAGACTTGGTTTTGCCGGAGTTGAGTCGCAGAATGGAGCTCTCCGCCCAGCCAGAAACCAGCCGTGCAGATAGATCTGGAGGTCATCCGCGTAAAAAAGATGTTTAATTGTGTTGCCGTCAAGTATATTTTGCAGGTCGTTGACATAGAGGCTAAACAGCAGGGGTCCCAGGACAGAACCCTGTGGAACTCCCAGATTGGTTTCAAGCCACACTGAAGTTCCGTTTTTATTCGAAATTACCATCTGAGATCGCCTCTGTAAATATGATTTAATCCACAGGAGAGCCGCCCTACAGAACCCCAGCTGTCTCAGCTTCGATAGTAATTTGGGAGGTGAGATGGCGTCAAAGGCCTTGCTGAAGTCAAATAGCAGCATAAGCATCACCTTCTTTTTGTCAATTGCCATGCGTACGTCGTCGGTCAATTTTAATAACGCTGTTTGTGTACTGTGGTGTTTTCGGAAACCGGCATGGAAGGGGTCGATTATATGATTTTTATTGAGATACTCCGTGATCTGGGTGTGCGCGATCTTCTCGAGTACCTTTGAGAGGAAGCAGAGCAATGCAATTGGACGAAAGTCCTTAACATTGGAAGGAGCGCTGGTCTTTCTTAGCGCGATTAACTGTGTCTGCTTCCAGATACTCGGAAAGATTCCCTGAGCGAAGGAGCAGTTAAATAGATTAAGAATAAATTCGCCAATAATTGGGAGGGCCTTGACTAGAGAGAGAGAGAGAGAGAGAGAGAGAGAGAGAGAGAGAGAGAGAGAGAGAGAGAGAGAGAGAGAGAGAGAGAGAGAGAGAGAGAGAGAGAGAGAGAGAGAGAGAGAGAGAGAGAGAGAGAGAGAGAGAGAGAGAGAGAGAGAGAGAGAGAGAGAGAGAGAGAGAGAGAGAGAGAGGTTTTATGATCCTCCCGTCGATGATGTCGTCAAAGACTAGTACGCCTGGAAACTTGTAATACCGAAAAAGAAGAGGGACCTTGATCGATTGTCATGATGAGCCAACAACACTTCGACCGCCGAACGCAACAGCAAGCAGCCTTACTTTTTTACTGGCTGACCATGAACGAAGATATTGAACAATACGTCCGATCCTGCCACACCTGTCAACAGTGTAAGGTGGAGCAAAGTATGCCCCATTATTATATCGGCAACTGCAACTTTTCTACCCCATGAAAAATCGTAGCAGAAAACGTTATGGGACCTCTTCCAAAATCTCCTTGTGGACATGGATATCTGCTAATTTTCCAAGATATGTTCACTCGACGGCTCTCATAAAAACTAAGATGAACAAATCACTGAATATGCGTTCGGAATTAAAATCGAATATCAAGAATCGTTCAAAACTTCGCCAGCCATGCTGAATTTCGGACGACAACCCGTCCATCCCGTCCAAAAATCTAATTCGTTAAGAAGAAATAGAAGCGTCAGCCGAAGAATATACCAAAGCGATTGACAAATGGACCGAACGCATGGAGAAACTGCAAGAATTGCGCGAAAATGCAAACGTCAACGCACAAGAAGCGCAAGTACGTCAGGCGAAGCATTTTAATGCACGACATGGAAATATCAAATTCTCAGAAGGCGACAGTCATGAAAGAGTCATGTACTATCATCGGCCGCAGCAGGAGTATCTTCCGAACTAGCTTCTACTTATATTGGCCCAATACCATTAATCGTGTTATAAGTCCCGGAATTTATGAACTAAGGGGTGAAGAAGGCAAAATAGATGCAAGAGTGAAAGTAAAACATCTAAGGGAATACACAGAAAGAAATATCGCTAGTAAAGAAGCTGTAAAAGAAGATAAAACGACGTCCAAGAAAACTCAAGTCAACGACAGAAGAACAAAAAAAAAAAAAAAAAAACGCGATAGACCGAAAAAATGTAGAATCTTCACAAATCGTTCAGGTAGGGCAATAGGTACGACGAAATCGAAAGACGCTGCACCACAACCGAAAAATAAAGTCAATACTGAAAGTACTACACGTACGCGCGGCAGAATAAAAGATTTGCGCGTGCGATCAATTTATCTTCTCGTCGGACTCGAGCTCAAACAGCAGCAAACCAATAGCGTTAAAAATCCTTTAAATACTTCCTATTTCTACTTACGTTATAATCGTTTACATATTTACCTTCTGTAAATTCATCCTGGCCCCACTTTTCTATTTTAATATCCAACATCGCCCTCTGTACTTCGTACCGCCTGATTAACAACTGAAAAGATGGACTCCAAGGATATCGGCAGAGCGAGTAGCCTACATCCTGCGACTTGCCGGCAGCCGGCTCTACAGCGGCCGAAACCGAGAACGCAATAGAGTCTGACGAGTGCTCGGACTCAGATCTACGCAACCGCTCACACTTGGTGAGTACCAGAAACTCCAAGAGGAAAAGAAAAGCGGATAAGAAGACTGCAGGCGAAACTCAAAGAAACTGAAAACGCCCGCATGCTACGAGCGAAGATAAAGCGCAAAAGCATTTTTCGTAAAAAGCCGTTTAACTCCACTTGCAACTCATCACCTCTCTTGGTGAGGCCTTCGAAGCAGGCAAGGAGCTCCGGAGAAATTTTAGACATACCTTACTCGATGGCTCAGAAAGTAAAGGTAGCAAGCGACCTGGCAGCGATAAAAGCCATGGTCAAGCGGCCGAATATTACGCCAGCTTCTCAACCGAATCCACCGGCAGCAGACAGGCCTATCCAGCCGACAAAGAGCGCGCAATCGGCCGTGAAGCCTCAGCCGACGGACAAAGAAGCCATCCGGAAGAAACGGAGAGGTCCGAGCCGCAAGGAGTTAGAAGCGGCTGAAGAAGCACGCGAAGCTAAGGAAGAAGCGGCCGCTGCAGCAGCTGAAGCCAAGAGAGAGGCGGAGGCTGCGCTAGCCCAAGCAGAACGGGCGAAAAAAAAAGAACAAGAGGCGAACATCAGAGCACTGAGCGCGTTATTTGAAGAGCGCTGACTGCGCAAGAAGACGGCAAAAGCTACACATAGCAAAAGCTGCATTCACCGAGGCGGGAGCTCAATGAGCGATCTGTGGCATCTGAGGTATCTAAGATTTAAGGATTGTTCTAACATTGAAATCCGCGGGACAGATATTCTGTACAACTTCCGCCACAGACGGAACTGAAGGACGTCTGATTTTCTTTACTCGCCATTCCTCTCCTTAAACGCTATTGGCTGCTCAGCTACTAGGCCAACGGCCGATATAGTATTCAGCTTGATTTTTATTGTAAAAAGAGAAGGAGGTGACCCCTCAAAATAGTGAATTTTTTACTCAAGAGGGACACAGAAAAAAGTTTCTAAAATATCTGTTAAAATAAACGATAACAGCAATATCAATGTCATGGA
The DNA here is from genome assembly GCA_037356405.1 of Nasonia oneida. Taxonomy (NCBI): domain Eukaryota; kingdom Metazoa; phylum Arthropoda; class Insecta; order Hymenoptera; family Pteromalidae; genus Nasonia; species Nasonia oneida. The sequence continues at coordinate 16,944 of JAZHPH010000673.1, read as the reverse complement.
ATCCGTAATTAAATATCCAACACCCAAAAAAAACATTCAAACAAAAAACATTTACGTTAATAAAAATGATGGAATTATTATAAGCTGCCTGAATGATAACAGTGCTGAATTGACTGAGACAGTACTGAAAGAAAAACTAGTGGATGAATCTAACATCATAAGGAATGAACTGAATAATTCAAAAATCAAAATAATAGGTATTGGCAATTATTTAAAGATGGAAACCAAGGGAATCGAGAATGACATTGACATAAGGAATTTCAGTGACTTTGAAAGGAAAGAACAAGTCCTGCATATTGCGACGTGCAGCCCGTTTGGCTGCACGCGTACACAAACACGACACACACGCGCAAACAATATTGTTCCTGCGGCAAAATGCAAGCAGCAGAAATAACACCAAGACTTGTTCCTGTGGCGCCAAGGATTATAACATCACCTGCTAACCCCGCGGAGCAGCGGTGGCTCCTCTGCAGGGTTAGCAGGAGACTACGTAAATAACTAGCGTCGCTGCGTTCTGCCAGGTGTTGTCGGGCTGCTGTACCGACACAGCCGTCACGCACCTCCTCCTCCGGACACCAGGTCGTATCGCGATCCGCGACTAGTGGGGAACGCGCGTACACCACTAGCGCGCACCACTGGATGAGCCATGCCGTCGCACTGGCGCAGTCCAGTGCGCTTTTAAGAGTCCCGTGCATCACGACGGTACGGTGACTTAATTTTGACTATGGCGCCAGATGATGTAGTGGGACCCTCTGACGCCTTCATGCCATTTCTCCCGTGTATGTTAGGGATTAATGGAAGGGAGGTTTCGCGAAATTGACGTCGGTAGTGTAACGCCGCCAATAATTAATATAGAGGGCGCGGATTGGGATTTTTCCGGGAACACGCAGGATAGTGAGGAGGAGGAGACTTCCTCCTTGACCAGAATCGTCTCAGCCGTTCAGCAAGCAGGACGCTATCGCTTATAAACACTCCAATAAAAACCGAGAGAGGAAGAGAGAGTAGTAGAAGCCGTTGATCATCGTGAGTCGAGAGGAGAAGTTCGTAGAACACGTAAGTTGTTACATACTCGGCATACGACCCCGAAATTGATGTTGGTGAGTGTTTGGAGGTTTTGACTAAAAAGTAATTAACGGAGCGTAGCGTGCCGCGATATATTACTCGCTTCGCGTAAGTTGAGACGCGGTAGATCAAAGAGATCCCGCCATATTGGAGATATTATCGGAACGCCGTCGATTGCTTTGCAATCCCGGTAAGAACTCGAGAGAATTTGAGCCATCTGTAGATCGCTAAGCGATCCAGATACCGTGTATTAATAGTGTGGTGACACTGTCGATTGCTAAGCGATCCAGCATTATTCGAAAGGAGTTTCAAGCCGCTGTGTATCGGTCACGATCCAGCAACGGTCTTGGGTGATGCGTAGCGCCGCTGTTGATCGCCAAGCGTTCCAGCCTGTATAAGAGAGAATATTGAGCCGCTGTCGATCAAACGATCCAGCATATCCCAATACGAAGTTCAAAACGCCATCGATACAATAAATCCGGCAAACCGAGTCTTTAACAGAGCGTCAGTTGGCGTCGTCGCGGATGAATGGCCGTAGCGCGGTTTCCCGGCGAATAGTAGTCGTGGTCCAGAAATGCCGATGACCGTGTTTTCATCGCGACAGGATCGCTCTATATGAGTCGGTTGTCGGGACGTTCTATAAGATTTTCGCGCTTTTCAGTACGTAAACTCTTGCAGTAGGACGAGTGCAAAAAGACATCACCAGCGAAACCAGAGAACAAACATAACGGTCAGACGCCATTTTGAGGGACGCCGTGGTCTTTGAAATCGACGCCGGCGCCATATTGGTGAATACGTGTACGAGTTGTGAGTCACGACTAAACGCTTGAGATCATCATATTTTAATTAAAAGCTGGTTATTCTCTAAAACAATTCCGTTATCAATTATGACAATTGTTATCTTATGACGTCGTTTAACAACAAGTAATATCACGCGATTGATCTCGAAATACACTATTACGGGTAAACTTGTATACGGACAAATCCTGTTCCGTACTGGGGGTTGAAGAATATACGAATATTGCTATCCAGCATAAATAGTGAAACAAGCTTTATTTATACACCTCTGCCACCCCAGGCGAACCTGTCCCCATACCTACACGTTGTCCCCCTCTTTAGATGTAAGAGTCCGGGGTACAAAGATCGTGTCAAAAACCAGTGTAAATGATTGTTAGCGTCACCGAATAGGTTATAAAAAGCGCAACATCACAATATGTACAAGAACAAGCACAACTACTTGAATACTGTCCTAATGGAACTTCTAGCTGAGATCTACAAGCTCGTGAGAGAAAACAGCAACAATATTTTTGTTGTGTGTCAACATTGTAAAGCCTATGATTTAATAAACATCTGTCCATATATTAAGTGCGGTAGATTTAGGCATAATGTTAAGAAATGCAGGAATGCCTAAACTGTCACTATAGTAATATGAGATATAAATCAAATCTGGACACAAAACATTACACCTATTACTTCAACTTCTGCAGCATCTTGAAAAAGAAAATTGATAGATATATCAACTCCGTCGATTACTTGACTAAATCAATTTTAGCTGTAACTAAATCGTTATATCGCAACATGGAATTAGCAAACAGGCTTGAAGTACCTATAGATGCTAATAATGCTGTAGATAATGAAACTCAGCAACTGGAAAATAACACTCCACAATCCTCTGCAACGACACCAGTTAACAAAAACGATAAAAACAAAATTGAGAAATAGGTATTATGAATAGTTTTGATTATTTAGATAGGTTTCCAAATGAATCAATGCAAAAAGAAAAGACATGCAGTAAAATTGAGAATTTTAATAAAGTTAAAAATAATAAAAAGGATATTATCCAGCATGTAAATATTCGAAGTATTTTGACGATATACGCTAGCGTATACCGCACTAGCGATTGCAAATCCGACCGATAAGCAGCGAGCACGCGAACGAGCACATACCGCGGCACTAGTTCTACGCTCGCCCGCCAGGTAGACATACCGCAGGCTGAGCATTGCACGCAGTGAATCCACGACGCGTTCAGCCAACTGAGGGCTCTTATTGGAGCAGGCTCGCTGAGAACGGCAACGATTGATCGCGGCCCTTTGTGTTTAACTTACGCTTGCGTAAGAGGTAGCAGTGATCTTTCACCACCGACTGGCAGGGTGCAACTTTCAGTAATGGTCTAAGGAGTGCGACCCTTAGCTCCTAGGGACTACCTGAGTTGACCACCAACTAAGTACTTACTACTCGACCGATTACCAGTACCGTACCGTTATCACCGGCCCATCAAGGTATTAGTCTAACGACGGCCAGCTCCGGTAGAGAACCGCGGTTGTTCAGAATAATTAATGTTATAAACCAAGTAGTTCAAATAGTTTATCTTTTACAGAGACCCAGTTGATATTGTAGAGAACGTTGTTACCGGCTGAGTGCACTTGATTTTAAAAGTTGCGGTATCTGCGTTTTCTGTTTCTTCCAGCAATTTCGTTTTCACCAGGACGGCGGTGATTTCGGTACCGGAGTTGCTGAGTGCCATGATTATTAGCTTGAAAGATGCAGGTAACGCAGCGAGAAACAGAGCACCAACCAACTTTTCTGGAAGCTTTATCCCGATCGACTTTAATTTTTGAGATGCTGTGTTGATTTTGGAGACGTAGTCCTCCATCAACTTGCAGTTCTTCAGTTCTTGCATCTCGTTCTGGAGACATCTTGGAGAAAGTGCACACTCCGATTTAGGCTCTTGGCGTCGAACGTTGTGCTAAGCGAATCCCAGGCGTCCTTGGCGGTGGCTTTGTCCCGGATGTAGAAGTATATTTCGGGTTCCACTGCGAGTATTATGTATCCTTGCGCTTTATTCTTAACGTTTTTTGCAACCTTTGCGCATTCTTCTTAACGTCCATTGATATGGCTCCATGAGCGGGTGCCTCAATAGTATCCCAAAGGTCCTCTACGTCCGGGTAGGCTTGCATGGCCATTGCCCAGGACTGATAATTCTGCCTTCCAACTAGCTTCTCGACAGGTAGCAAAAAACTGCTGCCTGAATGCTGCTCTATTCTGTTTTTTACTGTATAGTTGCGTGAATGCTCCAAAACTTATTTAGTCACTTACCAAGTCGATTACTGCATAGTTACGCTCTCTTAGCGACGAAAAACATGTTCAGAATTTCGTTGGGCATCTGGGCCCATAACCTGATGCAATCGCAGGGAAAATAAAGTAACTCAGATTAAATATGAGTTTGTATATTTATTCAATTATTACACGAAAGCCTTAAGAAACGAAGCAAAGATGTGAGCAAGTAGTTCCACGAAAAGCGTTTTTATAGCTAACGGCTCACTACGCCACACGGAATTTGCGACTACGCATTACAAGATAAGGCTGTATTTCAAGTGGCGCGAATAATTGAATATCTTGAGCTATTGATTGATCTTTATATTCATATAAAATTACAACAGTAATGATTGGATAGAAGCCCAGGTTACCATGAACAATTTTTTAAGTGTGATAGCGGAGTGGCTGACTATACAAGTTATCATGAAACGTAGAAAAAACTGTTTGTATGCCTATTGGGAGCAGTATTGGAAGTGTGCCAGCTCAAATAAACATCTAAAGTCTAGATAAAGATATAACTAGGGTAGACAATTTAAATATCTAGGAGTTGTTTTTGATAAGCAATAGCAACCTATATTGGGATAACTACATGAAACATATATAGAAGAAAACAAAATATATCGCAAATATTTTTCACAAAATTTCTAAATCCATGCCTACTGAGACACTCAGAATGATGTATTATGCTTTTTACCTCAGCATAATTAGCTATAACATCGCTTGGGGTGAAGCATATAGAAATAGTCGAGACCAAGTTAAAAAACTATAAAACAAAATTTCTATCTACACTATATTAAAATTTAATATTTTGTAGATTTTGTAAAAGCCGTCCAAAACTCATAAAAATAAATAAAATAAATCTATTTTACGATAAGAATTTTCTTTCAACTTGAATCGTTCGGGTCATCGGAAAAGAAATTTCAATTGTATCAAAATTTCAATTAGGTTTTAGCAATAAAAGCTCTTGAAAAATGTCCGTCTGGATTTATTTTGCATTTATTCCTTAAAACGTGATATATTTTATAAATAAGAAACCATTAATTGTCATAAACAAGTACATATACTATAATACTTATCATTACTGTTGGTAAGGTTTTTTGGCTCATTAGAATGTTTTCTGAGCTAAACTATGATTTCCAACAAAAATATTAGTGAAAAGGTTGCTTATTTTTATAATATGTGAGTGTATAATCAAAAAATGCTAAAATCACGTTTTTCTTCTTCAGCCCGAAATGTGAAAGGACCGTTAATGAATTAAGAGGTGCCGGTGCATGCTCTGCGTTCCGGAGCAGTAACAGTAACTAGCTTGCTAGGGTAGCCGATGACGAGGTCTAGGTGTTGCTTTCCGTGGTTTTTGGTGTCTAGGTGTAAAAATCATTCAAGGGCGGTGTCTAGGTGTACAGGGTGGCCGATGACGAGGTCTAGGTGGTGCGCTCCGTGGTTTTTGGTGTCTAGGTGTAAAAATAATTAAACGGCGGTGTCTAGGTGTCCAGGGTAGCCGATGACGAGGTCTAGGTGGTGCGCTTCGTGGTTTTTGGTGTCTAGGTGTAAAAATCATTCAAGGGCGGTGTTTAGGTGTACAGGGTGGCCGATGACGAGGTCTAGGTGTTGCTTTCCGTGGTTTTTGGTGTCTAGGTGTAAAAATCATTCAAGGGCGGTGTTTAGGTGTACAGGGCGGTGGTCGAAAGATGCTAAAAATGCTTATATTTTATTTTTACTACGTTGAATATGATATACTCAAAAAATTTACTAAAATGGATTGAAATCTCAAAAAAAATATTAACTTTTAAAAAAGTAACAGGTTAGGCTAGTTTGATATATTCCGCATCAAAATTACAGATAGAAAAGAACTGAGATCAATCAAACAAAGTCAAGTTTATTATATTTAATCGTAATGAAGCAAAGAACAACTCTCAAAATAATTACTACGTAACTTGCCATGCCCGCTTCATTTTGTTTATTGGTGAACAACTAAAATTTTCTTTTTACATATTAGAACGTCACACGAACACCATAAGTACACGGGCATGGCAAGTTACGTAGTAATTATCTTGAGAGTTGTTCTTTGCTTCATTACGATTAAATATAATAAACTTGACTTTGTTTGATTGATCTCAGTTCTTTTCTATCTGTAATTTTGTTGCGGAATATATCAAACTCGCCTAACCTTTTACTTTTTTAAAAGTTAATTGTTTTGGAAACAATGATGCATCAGGTAGAGAAAAAGCATGTGGGTTTTATATGTACTAGGCCTCTATCAGCATGCAAACTGCATGCCTATGGTTCAAATTCCTTCTCAAGTTGTTCTACTCTTAAAAATGTACTTACCCCATTTAAAAGCTCTTGGAATAAAAGTTATAAAAATGTATCTCTTTTTAATGCCGCACATTATATTTTTAAAACAAATATTAACTATTATTGAAACTAATGATTCTTTTTGCACTGAAATATATTCCTTCCTAGAAAAAGCCAATGTTCCTCCCTTATTGCAGAATGCATTATTTTGTGTAAAATCAGAAAATAAATTCATATAAAATTTATCTTTGGGTCCAGAAAAATACGGGGTACTTTTCTGGAGGACCAGAAATAAATTTATATAAAATTTATCTTTGGGTCCAGAAAAATACGGGGTACTTTTCTGGAAGACCAGAAAATAAATCTTGTTATCCTTTTACTTTCTTATCACTTCTTTTTATTAAAAGCACTTGCATCATCAGAATATATTATTGCAAAGCCCGTATCCTATAAGCCTGTGTATGGTTGAGGCTTGTCTTTGTCGACCACTCCTTTCTCATGTCGTCCACAAAATTTGTGCTACGCTGCCTGTGGCTGACAAGTCACTTATATTGCTTACATCTCCATGCATATATACGTATATATATTTAATATTTACATACTACTTAAAATCATAAATTGGTGAACTTCTTATTATACTCTTGCGTCCACTAAACACTTATATATGTATAGCTATGTACATATACAACTACCGCATAGAAACACAAAGTGTAAAATGATAAAACTTTAATCGTGCTTGTATTGAACTATGCCTTATAATTACAAAAAATACAAATAAATCATTAACTAAATAATATACGATTACTGCATCACAATCGACATCTCAAACAAATATCGAACAAAGTACTTTTACTTCATTATAATTTATGCACTGTATACATTAATTAAATTGTAAAACGATTATATATAGCAGATTATAATAATCATAAAAAACAATCATTATTGCATTTAAAAATTACTAATAATAATAATAATAAAAATTAAAAAAACAATATTTCAATCATAATTTTAACCGTAAACAAATTTTTACGTTAGTTTTTACTATAATGAAATATAAATGACATTATACTTTAGAATTAAAAGCAACAAAATCATTTATATACATAATAAATATTAATTTTATAACGAGTTGACTAGCGTACTCTCGTTATGTCTCTCTCCCTCATTACTGTATATAAACATATCTAAAAATATATATGTAATGTCGTAAACGTTATTTCAGCAACAAGGTAAGTGAGAGAGCAGAAAGCCCAGCTAGCGAACACAGAGAGAGCCGCGCACGTGTATGAGTGTGTCGCGAGAGAGAGAGTGGGAGAAAGTCCGCGCTGCCCATGCTGCCGCGCTAAGGGACTTAGCGGATGAACTCCTACAGGCTTCAGACAGAGCAGGGAGTTGATATAGGCAAGGTAGCCGTGTGTGACTTAAAGCCATGCCACGACGAAGAGCAGTTCCCAGAGGACTCGCCTGATCCGCAAGATTCGGACAGCCCGGTGCCAGAACCGCCGACGTCGCCTAAGAAAGACGAGCATGTAGCTATTCCTCAACCTGCGCCGTCGACAGAAGCGACTGCGGGCTCAGCGCCACAAATTCCGACTTCGGCAGTACCGAAGCGCAGGGGCAGACCTCGAGGTTCTAAAAAGAAAACGCCTCTGCCGACTGCAACGTCGCCTCGGCGCCTACGCCCTCGAGACAGGCAGAACTAAAAATTCCTTCCTTATTTATGCCACCAATTGCTTGCTTTTACTGTTCTTATAATTTACACTTTTTGCTTCCGCTTATCTTAATTTTGCAACTTTACATCTACATCCAGGAGACCAGCCATAACCGACTTTATAATCTCTCTCGCAGGATCATGCTACCCGTCAAGAAGCCGGCAACCATCATAGAGGTGCCAGCTGAGCTGCTGCAGCAGACCAAGAAGCTGGTGGCTCAAATGATCCTCGCCCAGACCAGCGAAATCCCGCCAACTCTGGGGGAACTGCGTCTGTGGCCGGAACTCCTCCGGTTCCTAGGAGAGATCACTAGAGTCCGCTGGACCCTGCCAGACAGGCCAGCCTCCGCTCTACCAGCCCCGTCCCCTGGCCAGGAAAAGCTTCCTCAGGGCGACGTACCGGAAGTACAGCAAGTACCCGAGGCTGACTCCCAGCGTGCAGAGTCCGAGAAGGAGGAAGTCGCTCCGCGAAGCTCTTCTCCGGACACGCCGCCCCCGTCTACCATCGACAACCTGGCATCGGCACTCGAGCAGTGGACAGCGCTCGAAGCCAAAGCCCGCGCCTGTCGACGAGCTCGCCAACAGGCCCAGCAACAGGAGAAAGCGACCTACGAGGAGGTGCTCCTCTTCGCGCGCCACTCCGACGCCAGGATAAAGGCGATGGTCCCGCAGGACTTCCTGACCAAGGTACAGAAGACGGTCGAGCTACAGGAGCATCTGACTAAGGCAGAAGCCCAGTGGCAGGAAGATAAAAAGAGGGAGGAGCAGAAGCAAGCTCTGAAGCTGGAGCAGCTGCGGAAATTGCACGAGCTGGAAGAAATCCGGGCGCAGCTGCACAAGCTCGAGGCTCCTCAGGCCTGCAAGCCGAGGGCCCAACACACCAGCGAGCTGCCTCCGAGAGATCCGGGGCCAAAGGCCATGATCTACAGACATGCTACGGAGCCTTGTGATCCTAGGGATGGTCCTCGCACAGACCTGCGATTCGTTAGGTACTGCCAAGTGTGCAATTTGACAGGAGTGTCAAGGACAAAGAACTGTCCTAATTACTTTCTACATCACAAGTTCAAGAGCGGAGAATATCAGCGCTACCGCTACTAAGAGCATCTACACGGAAGAGTATCACGCCTCTTGTCAAGCTTCGCAGCATTTAGAATCAGAAGACTGATCTCATTATACGTTCTTTTTTTGTAATTCGCTCGTTTTTAGGAAGCATAATAATTATTGTACGGCACTTAGGCCTTTAACTCTAGTTTATATTGTTATGTTTTTCTTATTTAGACAAGAGAGACGAAGAGACTAATAGCTCTTAAACAGGTCTAGTGTACCTTATTATCCCTTATCTTAGATGTTTAATAAATCAATACTTTTCTATTCTCTAAATATGATCTTTTAATTCGATTTAACAAAGAGAGACTAGTTGATCGAGTTGGTACCCCGTGCTACCAACGTCTGGGGGTGGTGCATATAACGAGTTGACTAGCGTACTCTCGTTATGTCTGTCTCCCTCATTACTGTATATAAACATAGCTAAAAATATATATGTAATGTCGTAAACGTTATTTCAGCAACAAGGTAAGTGAGAGAGCAGAAAGCCCAGCTAGTTAACACAGAGAGAGAGAGAGAGAGAGAGAGAGAGAGAGCCACGCGTATACTCTAAAGGTCTCGGTGCTTTTGCGCGCGCTAGCCCTGGAAGATTGTAGCTGCAACGGAACCGCGCTCTTGGTGTGTCGCCGGGTACGAGCATTTTCCAGCGAAGGTTATCTTCACGCGTCGGTCACGAGCTGAGCAGCTATTGCCTCTCGTCCTTCCGCTGCACCCAGCCACACACACAAGGCCACGAGGCATCTTCCTGGCAGCCCAGCGTGGGCCACGGTCGTCCGATTGCGCCTTTCCAGTCGAGCCACGAGGCATCCTTGCGAGCCAGCACGAAGGCGAATGTATGTACCCGCTTGATCGCTATTCTCTCTCCGCTTTAGGCTCTGCTTCGTCTCTCTCTCTTGCCTAGCGTTGCTATTGTAACTTTCTTTACTCAGTTTTATACAAAATTTAACTAGAATTTCAACCTGCGCTTGGTTATTTCGCACCTGACTCTTTATACACGGGACAAAGAACCCCGTTATAATTTTAATAAATTAAAAATAATATACTTCACTAGTCAAGAGGCTGATAGAAAAATTCATCTGCTACAAACATCATAAACAATGAAGAATCTGCATCAATCAAATAAATTACACAAAGTAAATGCTTAATAGAAAAAGTTTTAAACAATAATTTTTGTTTTTAATTTATAATAAATCACTTATCTAATAATTTTATTGAAGTTACTTTATTGAAGGCAGGATACGCATACATGGAACACTTGTGCAATTTAAAAAATTATATACATACACGCACATATATCACTAATTATTAGAGAAAAATAATAACTATAAAACAATATTATTATGCACCAACAATATATGCAATACAATTTACAATTTAAAATTGAACAGTTAAAACAAACTAAAATCTAAAATACTAACTAAATGTGGAGTGTAAACTTCAATATTAAAATTGGACAAACGAATCATAATCTACATAAATATAACTATAGAATAACACTATTAGTAATCAAAGGCAACGTCAATCCTTATACAATTTGCTAGCATGACTCCATGGCTTTTACGGAACATCTAAAAATTATTAATTTGCTAAAATACATTCGCTTATACTTTTAACGCACAGAATGATATAATTTGCTCTATAAATATAAATCTCATTTGGACTTGGTTGGAGGGCGCGAGAGCGACAACTCGTGTCTCGAGCGAGACCGACAGTTTCGGTAGTTCTTGAGTGGGAAGAAGGTGAGAAAAAAATAAAAAGCAAGCAAAAAGAAGGAAAGATAAAGTGTAAGAAGAAGTGTGTGAAAGAAGCAAGAAGAAAAAGTGAATAGGAAAAAGAGAGGAAGAACAGGAAAGCGGGCACAAAAGGTTAGAAAGCCACGAGTGTCATGGCGGACGGTAAACCGAAAGGAGCGGGAAACAGCGGAGAGAAGAGCGCGGCGAGCAAAGATAAGGAGGAGAAGAAAAAAGTAATAACAAGACAGTCAACTTTAGAAGGTTTAGTAGGAGGAAGAAAAGTGACGTTCAAAGACGAGGCGGAAGTGAAGAAAGTGTGGGACGAATTAGGAGCAATAAAAGAACAGAACAAGAAAATGAAGGAGAAAATCGCGAAAGAAGGAAAGGAAAGAGATATAGAGATGAGGAAAATAGAAAGTGTAGTGAGAGAGCTGAAAGAAGAATTGAAAAGTGGAAAGGAAAAGATGGAGGCCATGGAAGACAAGGTGGAAAGTTTGGAGAGCACGGTAGCGGAGTTGAACGAGAGGATAACGGCGGCAACGGAGAGGCAGGCGGAGACATCAGCCAAGACGGGAGAGGAGCGGTTCGACGCCGGAGCAACAGAGGGCGCGAGAGGCTCCACTTGGAGCTTAAGGAGCGGGACGAGCATGCGGTCGATGCGCAGCGGCAGAAGCACAGCACGAAGCGGCAGCAGCTGGGGCAGCGGTGCGTCAGATGCGTTCTCAGGGAGAGAGGTGAGTTTGATGAAAAAGATGTTATATGATAAGGATAGGGTGGAAAGAGCGTGCAACATCGTAGTGAAAGGGTTGGCCGAAAACATGGTAGAATTAGAAAGGTTGATAGGAAAGAAAGACGAGATGAAGAATTGGGTAGAAAAATTAATAGAGGAAAAATTAGGAACAGAAGTAAAGGTAGAGACAGCGAGAATAGGAGGAGGGAGAAGTAGGGTAGATAGAGTCGTAATTGCTAAATTAAGAAGCGAAGAGGAGAAGAGAAAAGTGATGAAGAATAAAAGCAAGCTAAGAGGGACGAATATTTATATAGAGCATGATTTAAGTTACGAGGAAAGGAGAAAGCAGGAGGAAATTAAGAGATGGTGCATGGAAAAGAAAAGGAAGGGATGGAATATAAGAATAGGAGTAGGAGAGGAAGAAGATAGAATAAAAGAGATAGAAGCTGAAGACAACAAAAGACAGGAGAAAGTAACAAAGCAATTAGAGTGGATGAGGGAAAATAGAAAGGAAAATAGGTCTGTGGTAACAGAAGGAGAAATAGGAGGAGAAAAAGTGGACGGAGAAGAAAATTTCGAGTAGGCCAGAAATGGAGATCGGAATAGGAGAGGGAGGAGAGGAAGGTAGGAAGAAGAGAAAAAAATTTTACTAGTAAGCAGAAAGAAAATAAAGGGAAGGAAGAATGGAAAGAAAATAAAAGTAACACTTTCAAGTATGAAGAACAGTGGGGCAGCCAGGAGCTAGAGGAAACAGTGGGACAAAAGAAGAAAAAAAGGGAAGAGGAGAAGAGTAAGGGAGGGCCAGGGGAGGTAAACACAAAGGATTTTTGGAGATACATCAAAGGGAAAGACTTCGTAAGCCTGTCAGAAACATGGGTGGAAAGAAAAGATATAGATAAAGTAAGAGATTTATTACCAAAGGAGTTCGAATGGGAAATAGTAGAGGCAAAGAGGACACAAAAAAGAGGAAGAGCAGCAGGGGGTTTTATTATAGGAATTAAGAGAAACTGGAGCAAGGAGGAGATATTAATAGCGGAGGAAATAACAGAAGGCTTAATTAAAACAGAAATCAGGGAACAAAAGGAGATAGTAAAAATTTGGTCAGTATATAATCAGAAGAACACGGATAAAATAATAAAAAAATTAGAAGAGATAGAAATAAAGGAAGAGGGGAAAGTGATAATAGGAGGAGATTTTAACATCAGAATAGGGGAATAAGGGGGCTACATAGACATAGAAAACGGTGAAACGAGACATAGAAAAAGCAAAGACAAAAAGTGTAGCAATGAATGGGAGAAAGTAGTGGATTTATGGGAAGAAAAAGGTTGGAAAATATTAAATGGAAATAAGGAAGGGGACGAAGAAGGAGAATACACTTTTATAGGAGGTAGGGGAGCAACGGTCATCGACTACATAATAGTAAATGAGGAGGTTTGGGAAGAGGAGTCAAGGTTTGAAATTCAGGAGAGCATAGATTCAGACCACGCACCACTAGTATTAGAATATAGGAATGAAGGTCAAAAGTCAAAAGAGGAAGTAAAAGAAAAAGGAAAAACAAGGAAAGTATTGATATGGGAGGAAGAAGCGGTGGAAAAATACAAGGAAAAAACAAAAGAGCTGTGCAGAGAGATAGAAGAAAAGGAGGAAGATAGCATTGAAACAAGATGGAAGGACACAAAGGAAATAATAAAGAAAGCGTGGATTGTAGAAGAAAGAAGGGTAAAAGAAAGAAAACTAGGCTACAGGAGATGGTGGAATAGGGACTGCTCAAGAATGAAAAGGATAGCAAAGAAAGAGTATAAGAAGTGGAAAAAAGGGGAGAGTAATAATGCAAAGTATAAGCTAGCTAGAATAAAATGGAGAAGGAAATGCAGGGAAAGAGAAAAAATATGGAAAGAAAAACAAATGAAAGAATTAGAGAACATAAAAAGGGAAAGTCAGGTTTGGGATTACATAGGAAAATTTAGGAAAAAGAAAACAAAGAAAGGGATTAAAAATGAAATCTCAGAAGAGCAATGGAAAACACACTTTGAAAAACTACTACAGGGATCTGGGACAAAAAAGGTAGGAGAAAAAAGGGAAATGATAGCAGAAAAAAAAGAGGGAGAAGGTATCACGGCTGACGAAATTTTGCAAGCGTGGAAAGGCATAAAGAGGAGGAAAGCGCCGGGATGGGATGAAATCCCAAATGAAGCATGGATACACGGTAGTCAAGAAATAAAGGAAAAGCTGGTAGCAATAATAGGAAAAATATGGGACGGTGGGGAGATCCCAGAGGACTGGAAAACGGGGATCATAGTACAGATATATAAAAAAGGAAACGTAAACGAACCTAGCAATTACAGAGGAATAACATTGTTGCCGACGGCGTATAAAATCTATGCAGAAGTGCTAAGGAAAAGACTAGTAAAGGAAGTAGAAGAAAAAAGGTTATTGTCAGAAAGTCAAGCAGGGTTTAGGGAAAACAGATCGACAATAGATAACATTTTCACACTGGACCATTTGATAAAGAAAAGTAAAAGAAATAAAAAGAAACTGTACGCGTTATTCATAGACTTGAAGGCGGCGTTCGACACGGTAAACAGAAAAAAACTATGGAGGATTCTAGGAGACATAGGAGTAAGTAAATATATAATAGAGCAACTGAAGGGAATATATGAGGAAACCAGGGTGAGAGTAAGAACGGAAGGAGGAGTTACAGAAGTTTTCTGGACGGAACTAGGACTAAGACAAGGCTGCGTGTTGAGCCCAATTCTGTTTTGCCTATATATAGGAGAGTTAGAGAAAGAGTTTAGGAAAAGGAATATAGGGGGAGTAGAGACTAATGGAGTTAGGATATGGAACCTAAACTATGCAGACGACATCGTACTTCTAGCACTGAATAGGCAAGCAATTCTAGACATGATGGATACTCTAAGAAGATTTTTAAAAGAGAGAGACTTAATATTGAGCACGGAAAAGACAAAGATACTGATTTTTAATAAAAAGCAAATGAAAGGAAAGAAGTATGGAGATGGGAGAGAGATAGGATAGAAGAGGTAAGAGTATTCAAATATCTAGGATTCACGTTTAATAGGGAGGGCAACTATAAAGATCATATAAAGGAGATGAAAAAGAAAGGCCTAGCGGCAGTGTGGGGATTAGGAGAAAGGTCCTGCAAGTATGATATAAAAGTAAAAAAGATGCTATTCAATTATTTAGTGAGAAGTGTAATGGAATACGGAGTAGAAATATGGGGATGGGAAGAAAAAGTAGAATTGGAAAACATTCTAATACTGTACTGGAGATGGAGCTTAGGATTAGATTTTTGCACGCCTAAGTACTTAATACAGGAAGAAGCCAAGTTAACAAAGCTAAAGGGAAGATGGGCTCTGAGGGCACTGAAGTATGAAGATAGGATAAGAAAGCAAGAAAACGGGAGACTAACAAGGATATGCTGGGAAGAAAAATTAAAGAACATGAAAGAAGATGAGTACATGATGAAAAAAGAAAAATATTTAAACAATATAGGACTTAGCACGGTGGAGGTGGAAATTTTGAAAGGATTAGAAAAAGATATAGGAGAAGAGATTATAAAAAGAGAAAAAGACTTACAGAAGCAGTGGCAAAGAGAGAAAATAGAACAGTCCAGATATAATACAAGATACAAAGAGATAGTAACGCTAGGCAGACCAGAGTACCTAAAGAAAGAGAACAGAAACATAGGGAAATAGCTAGGCTTAGGTGTGGGAACGTGGAAAGTGCAAACAGATACTGGGAAACAGAAGAGAATAAGAAATGCAAGCTATGTAGGAAAGAACTAGGAACATTGGATCACGTAGTCGAAACCTGTGAAATAATTAGGAAATGGGAAACAGACACAAACAAAAATATAGTAATAGGATTAGAGCAACTGAAAGAGGTCTGGAAGGGAAGAAGAAATGAAGAAGTAGGAAAATAGGTTAAAGAATTAGAATTAGAAATAGAAAAAGAGAGACGGAGACAAGGGCAGACATAGGACGCAAAATGGGGAAAGAATGATAGAGGGTAAAATTACAAAAGGGCAGAAAAACAAAACGTAAATAAGTTGTAAAAAGAGAAAGAGCGCAAAAGTAGATATAAGAATGTAAAAGTTCTGTAATAAATAGGAGGAATGAAAATGTAAAAGTAAAAAATGTAAGATTGGAAAAGGGTATAAGTGTAAAAAAGGCAAAAATGTAATAAGGTAAATGAGTAAAAAATGTAAAAATGTAGAAATATAGAAACTGTAAAATATAGATGGTGAAATGTAAGATGTAAAATATAAAAATGTAAAAGGTAAAATGTAAAAGATAAAAATGTTAAAAGTAAATATGTATAGATGTATAATTGTATAAATGTATAAATGTATAAATGTAAAAATGTATAAGGTAACGCCGAAATTAAGTTAGGATAAAATAAATGTAAAGGAAATAAATGTAATTGCAAACCATAATGATAGGAGGGAAGAAAGAGGGGATAGCATGGAAATATAAAAAAGGGAAGCGCAATACTGTAAATAGCAAAGATGTGTATGGTTACGTATTGCTACCGTTATGTAATGCGAGAGTATAATAAAAGAATGTAAAAATTTTTTGTAAAAACCAAGTCCATTTCTGGGCCATGTAAAAGGCTGAAATAAATCTCATTTAACCTTAGTAACAGAATTAAGAACTATTTGAATAAAAGCACATCTATTTAAGAGAGAGCCCACAGTGGCGCTGTTAGTGTTCAACAAGTACAAAACTATAGGCCGCAACAACGCGACATATATCATAATTGTCATACAACATGTCGTAGATGGCGGGACTGTCGTACGTTGCAGTGTCCTACTGCCATTCCGGCTCCGGCATAGCCGTGGCTGCTAGACAGATGAAAGTGTTGCCAATGTTCTAACGAAAGATTAGGCCTGTTACACGCAAAAAGGAACCGTAACGAATAAATACTGACCCACCATGTTAAATAACTATTATCTTGTAGTGCAGCATTTATCAGGAATAGTTTAGTCTGTTTTCTTAGCTGGAATAATGCTTTTGCGATAAAAATTCCCGTTGATTATTATTTTCTAATCGTATCATTAACTTATAAATTTTATATGTTATTATCATTACAATCCCTAAAATCATTTATACGCAAATCAATTGACATTAAAATTCAACATTATTTTTTGCTGCAGCAGATCAATAAAAGTATTCGAATGAAACTGAGTAGTTTTA
>JAZHPH010000672.1:0-27983 GCA_037356405.1 Nasonia oneida | reverse complement strand
AGGGAAGGTGGGTTTAGGCATTTTTATTTTAGATTTTATTCTCGCCTTTGCTCGCCTTCCTCCTATGTGCCAAAGTATTTTTTTTTAATATAATTTCATTACATATTGCAACCCATGGGACAGGTGGGTTTAGGCATTTTTGTTTTAGATTTTATTCTCACTTTCCCTCGCTTTCCTCCGATGTTATGGAAGTACGGCGTATCTTTGAACTCTTGCACAACTAAGTTTCGATTGTAGCAGTACAATTATAGACCCATCACAGTTCAATTGATCGTTGAAGCCACGCAGTCACATTTTGGTGCCCCAGCTGTCCAATTTTGGTATTCTGAGAGGTAAAGGCGATGGTAATGGGGGCGTTTAACAAACTATGGTAGTCTCACAGTTCAATATTTCTTTCCGTGCAGGCACTGCGGGATCCAGCTAGCTATCCTTTAAGCGAGTTTTCACCACTGGGCTCGCTACCATTGAGCCGGGAATCTCTGCTTTGTCTGCTTCTAAGAATTTTGAGGTTACGCCAGCCATTTTTCGCACCTGTTCCGTATTCACCACCTCTGCAAGCAGATCACCTGGCGGTCAACTTATCTGTTTTCGCTACTAATCATCCTTGATTGCGACCAACCAGCCCCCGAAGCTTGCCTCGTTGCCCAATCACGCCATTGCAGCTCATCGTCTCTCCAACTCTTAGCGTATCGACTCTAGCAATTTTATGCGTTTTCAAGTTTTATTAGCCAGTGCATTTATATATTTTTTTTTCTATGCACGTGTGGGTAAAGTTTGCACTGCTTTTTGTGATTTCGTGATTTTGAGTGAGAGAGAGAGAGAGAGAGAGAGAGAGAGATTTTATTTTTAGTATCATAGATTCAGCGCGTTTCTAAACTAATCGTAGGGAACTTCGTTAAGGTGCGCGAATTTTCAAATTTCAACTAGTGCACTCTTAAACTCATCAACACAGGATCTAGCGGACGCGCGAAAATTTAAATTGGCACTTTTTATATGTTGCCAATGCGACGTTGCAATCAACAATACACAAGCGAGCAGTAATCCAAATGTGGAATAATCAGGGCCTCTGCTCGCTGTTTACGCAGTGCTTTGATAGTGCAAGTCCGGAAAATCTTTAGACCATAGAGTACGCGGTTTACTCGATTTGTTATGCACTCGACGTGGGGCTTCCAGGAGAGCTTAGAGTCCGTGAGTACTCCAAGGTTTTTCACGGTATCAGTAAAGGGGACGAGAGCCCTGGCCTCCAGCTCAATGCCTGGAAGACCAAAGTCGTTCAGAGCATTGACATTATGAACAGACCCAAAGAAAATAGCCTTCGACTTCAGAACATTCAGGATGGAGGACGGAGGCTCTCGCCCACGCTGACACTGATCTCGCCGCATCCGCCAAGCGCGCAATATACCAAGATCAAGCTCGGGCATTTCCATCTGCGTTTAGATTTGGAGGTCATCTGCATAAAGCAAATGCTTAATGTAGAGGCTGAAGAGAAGGGGGCCCAGAACCGAGCCCTGCGGAACCCCAAGGTTGGTTGAAAGCCAGTCGGACTGTCTAAAGAATTTAGTAACAACTTCCTGTTACCGGCCAGATATAAAAGACTTAATCTACAGGACCATGTTAGTTTACGGAGCAGTCTGGTTGAAGAGATGGTGTCGAAAGCTTGCTAAAGTCAAACAAGAAAGGAAAGTTACAAGTTTGGATAGTTTTTTATAATTACTAGCGGCAAGCAAGCCGACGCCATTAATATTGAGACAAATGTCCTCCGTAAGCTTGAGCAGCGCAGTCTGCGTGCTATGGAAACGTCTGAAGCCCGCCTGTAGAGGATTCATGATATAATTGGACTCATGAAATCCCATAAGCTGCAAGTAAACGATCTTCTCTAAGACCTTCGACAAAAAGCTCAAGATAGCAATGGGCCGAAAATCAGAGACCGACGAAGGAGTAGCGGTCTTCTTCAGTGGCACCAAATGAGCCTTCGACAATGGGGGAAAATGCCAACCATGCAGCCAATAACAAAGACGGTGCACCCGCATGGTTTGTCAACTTCATGACGGAATTTCGTTACTTTCGTAGAGAGCAAACGGAGAACTTCATGAACCTTTCTACTCGTGTTAGTCAACTCGATAGTAAAGTAGGCAAAATCACTGAGCATGAAGAGAGCCTCTCTGAACAGCAAAACCAGCTTGACTTGATTGAAACCACGTTGGATGGCGAGGCTCGAGACCATCCTTGTGCCTATCGGGATAGAGGTGAAATATTAATTTCAGGAATCCCAGCTACAGTGGAGCTCCCTCCGACATCCATAGTAGACCACGTGATCCAAGCGATGGGAGCGATAAACTCAAAATATTTAGTGCTCAGGTCACGCGAGACAGAGGTAAATACTCAGCCACGCGACCAGCGCCTCCCCGTGCGTAGGCCGATCGCCGTAAGGATGCTTTCTCCCGAAACACGCGATGAAATCGTTTTAAAATGGGCGGAACACAATTAGAACGCAAAAAACGCGCAAGCCCTCTTCGGCATTGGAGGTAACGTTACTGTATATATGCGAGAATTATGGCCCCAATAGATCTATAAACGTTTCGACTAGTAAATGCTAAGAAAAAGGCTCTGAACTAGGCGCAAGCATACGTACGGACCAGAGATGGATACAAAGTTTTACATTAAAAAGACCCGTGATCCTGACCCGATCAGGATCTATAGGGCACAGGACCTTGACTCGCTGCCACCGCATGTGAGCGAATGACGCCAGCAAAGGGGCAACCGAGCAATAGAGAGAGACTTCGTATACGACACATAAATGCTAATCGTCTTAATACAAACATCAGCCTTATCCACCACCAATGCTCCGAATTTAACCCTGATGTAATAGCTATCACAGAACTCTTCCTAATACCGGAAAAAGACGATAATATCGCAAGCATCGCGGGTTACAACTTCTTTAGACTTGATCGTATCGTCTACATATAGTAAGAAATAAAAAATATTTGCAACTCTTTACTGGTCGTTGTTTATCAAAGATCTGAAGCCATATACCTTCACCACTTCTTTTCATGCCTATCGAATACCTGACGTCGTACAACAACGTTCTTATTACGGAAAACTTTAACCTCAATATGCTTGCGCAAGATGGATGATCAAAAGCCCTAAACTCTTATATATAACCACGCTTGCTCTAACTCGTGCCGTCCAAAGCCACGCATCACTCACACGGATACGTTGTCCAACACCTGGCTTGACTTATTTATAACTCACTCGGAGAATGCCGTAACTGGCTACAGAAAGTCAGAGGCCCCTTTCATTGCTGGGCATGATTATATTAAATTAGATCTTAATTTTTTAAGCCAGAGAGAATCCCTTCAAAGATCTAAGTGCGAGACTTAAATAATATCAATACGGAGGTATTCAAGAAATGCAACCAATCGCATTTAGTTGGATTTTGACTTACGCAGACCTCACTAGAAACATCCAGCGAAGATTTGAGTAAATCCAGAACTTCAGTTTGAATTTGATTTGTTTACTATTATACGTGTGCCAACTTTTTTTTATTTCTAAAGTTATTTCAATTGAAGTATATAAATCATAATTTAGTGACAATTAGACGCAATACTTGCGCTAATACTATATGAGATTAACTGATAAGCTATGTAAACTATCCTATTTTTTTTTTTTTTTTGGCATGCAGATTATGCATGAAATTAAGTTACTAATTATTCATATCTTAATGCTTTTTTTGCAAGGTAAACCAAAATAACTATGAACTAGTGCACCACACGCGGCCTTAAAGTTGTTTTTCTTTGAGATCTACAACTTTTCTACATAACTTTTTTTGTAGAATGCATAGAATTCGAGTTAGAGCCAAAAAACCGTTTTCAGCGATTTTTGAATGTGACCGCATTCTGCGTATACATGCAGGATCGAGCCCAAAATTAATTTGACACATTACTATTACGAGGGGAGTTCGCACACAAATTTTTAGCCCGATTGATAAAAGTCTTTTAGAAATAAGCGTGTAACACCAAAATTTTTATTCAAAAAACACGCAAGAATTGAACAAATTGTGCCCGCATTTAAAAAGAACTTAGAGGATCGAGATGAAAAAAATTAGTTTTTAGGTTTGTGCAAGAGGAGATTCCTTCTAAAATTTCAGCCCGATCGGTCTTAAATTGCGTGAGATATTGCATCTCACACATTTTTCGATGACAAAACTATAAAGCACTTCCGTGTCGCGGTCGTGCCTAAAAATAAATTAAAAGTTATTCCATTTATTTTATAATAAACAACCCACTTAAACTTACGTCATGTATGAGCAAAAACAGCTCAGGTAGTTGGATAGCAAATTACTGCACTGAGGCTCCGAGTTCAAGCCTCGGCCAGGCAAAATTTTCTATGATATGTAATAACATTAATTTCTGTTAATTCCGATATATAACTATATATTACTCGAAAAATCACTTGGTAAATCACATGATGAATCGAGTAATTTTTTGCGCCAGGGTAATCATTCATCCAGCTTATACAGTTACATGTGTGTTGTGCATGTGTGCTTGTGTCTGTGTGTGTATCTGTGTGTGTTAAAATTATATTAGGCAAGCATTTTTTTGCTGGTAATTAAATAAAATAATTTTAATTAATACTGTATAAGGTCGTGTTTCTGAACGCAATTTATCTTTATATTTTAAGCTTCACCGTTACCATCACCAAGTAAATCTCCATCAAGGACTCCTATTCAACCTCAAAAGCAGCCTTACTGTACGGCTCTTTACGACTTTGAACCTGAAAATCCCGGAGAACTTGGATTTAAGGTAATAAGGTTTAAACTCAAGTATCATTCTCATATAACTGTTACCGAAGCTATTGCCATTTTATGGGCGTGCAACTTTTTGTAAACTATACTTTATCATTATTTTACGTAATATTGCTGCCGGGGATAGAGCGGCGATGGCTTCATGGTAAACCACCCGCTCGAGGGATCGTGGGTTTAAATCCCATTATCGTGACCTGTTTTTTCGGTTTTAATGGAAATCTTACTCACGACACTAGGTTTGAAAAAAGCGTAGATGCTATGAACCTACCCTATAAGCTTTTGAAAGCTTAAATTCATCCAGAAATCTAACACGACACGTTGTGAAGCCGAGTTCGGAAAAGCCCCCAATTATTTATTTTTTTTCCTATCCGCTTTAAGAATCCCAAATCTCTGTTCCTTCTTCGCAAGCTCGAAATTGAGTTCAAAAACCCAGTATCGAAGTTTCTGGTTTTAGAACCCCGTATCTTGAAATCTGATTTGAGAATCTAGTAGCTTAGGATCTAATTAAAAAATTTCGTATTATTATTTTTTCTTTAAATTATAAATACGATGAATTATGCAAAACTAAGAAATAGTTGCCCTTCCTTTTAAATATAAATGCTTGAACAAATTGCATTTAAATAGCTACAGCGTGTGTATGTTGGAAATTTTATTTAAAACCGTTTTTACATGCGATGATACATCGACTCAAAACTTTGCATAGAGATGTAAAATGATCAAAGAAAGGGTAATCATGTCTTGGTGTTTCATAATTTAGAAACAAAACTAGTTTTCTTATCGTTTTACTGGTGACAAGAAATGTGCACATTGTGCGTATCTGGCGCAGTGCAGGTAGGTGGCTGGCGACACGCTCACGCAGCCACCTGCCATGTCGATTTTTTTGACGTTATACGGCGGCCTCCATGCTTTCACCCATCGCAATGTCATGTTTGTGGTTCAAGTTTTTGATAGTATTATGAGTATAAGTGTAGATTAAAAGTGCTGATTATGACGTACGTGTATTGTTTTTAAGCAGCTTTCTCGTACCACGATTTCGCTAATGAATCAGCTGCCCCTGATTATTTTATAATATTGAGCGTAGTATAAAAAGTGTTGTACTGAAATGACAGTGACAATGCTGTGTGTAATTGAGCGTAACTTTTGAAAACTATAATTTTTATTTCTGTCTCCATGATTTCTACTTCAAGTTATAAATGTGATATGGCAAAACCTGCGAAACGATTTTTCGCTATCGCTTAACAGTCCCGAATCCGCGTCACTATTATTTATTATAACGTTTAATCAACCGCTAGGTGGCGAAAAGTTAACACACTGCAGAATATAGCTCTCACTCTTTTGTGATTTAATTATTGAATAATAGACTCAAAATTCACTGACATATTCTAAATAGCTTCGTAAAGTGCTAATATACGCATTGAAATACAAACCCAGGTGAGACTTAGTGACACGGGTGGGCCTCCTGAACTTCTTACCGACGTGTGAATTCCTAACCTTTAACCGTTACCACGAAGAATCAATTTCTGCAATTTATCGCTGGCAGCTACCGGGATGCCAGAAATCAAATGTTACTTGTGCCCTCAGAAAGGCCTGATATTGCTTGCCAACGCAGTGAAGTGTCCAGGTTGTGACTCTTGTTATCATGCCAGCTGTTATAAGCCCGAACGCGCTGGCCGTTTACCAAACAGTGGATTCAAAAAATGTTGTGGCATGTCAAGATCCTCGTCGCCAAATCCTCCGGGCATAACCTCTTCTGACCAACTCTACTCCAAGCTTTAGGAGACGTCCGATAGAAACACAAAGCATCTCGAGGATAAAGTTTCATCGCTTCAAACACGTCTTGATAATTTTGATGCTAAAATTGACAATGCATTAGAAATGCTGAACGTGGATGAGGTCAAACTTAAGGATCCCCTACACTCTCATCAACTCACTGAAGAGTTATTTGCTGAGTTCAAAGATCGAACTGTCCATGCAAAACAGATTGTAATGTACGGTGTACCTGAAATCTCTGCTTCTACACAAAACCCAGCATCAGTGGACCGATCTAAAGTACAAGCTATACTTAATGATGTAATCTGTAATGGTCCTCCGATTGAGCATACAAGAAGATTGGGGAAAGTTTCTCCAGATAAAACTCGACAAATCCTACTAAAATTATCATCGGAGGCAGAAGCAGTTTCCATTCTTTCTAAGAAATCTACTACCTACCTACTTCCACAAGGTATCACCATGTACAGTCTACTCCTAAACAAAGAGAATACCTAAAATCTCTCCGTGCAGAATTAAACGCACAAATGGCATCAAATCCTGCAGAGCGAAAAACTATAAAATATATACATGGAATTCCTAAAACTGTTTCCTCCGACATACAGCCAAAAAACTCAGCAACAACAAGCCAGTCTCAAGGAACTTAATCTACTATCAAAATGCACATGGCATCAGAACTAAGCTAAAGTCGTTATCTGCAAATCTTTACCTAATGCCTGAGATACCTAAAATTATCACTCTGACTGAAACTTATTTATCTGAAGAAATATTGAACGAGGAACTTCTTTTACCAAATTACCACATTTACCGTCAAGACAGAAACAACCTCACTACCTTGCTCACAACCGGTGGTGAAGTTCTCATAGCTGTGAGTAAACAGCTGATATCTACGCCAATTGCTACTTCCTGTATATTCTTAGGGCAAAAATTTGTAGCCATCTCTACAGGATCACTTAAAGTTGTAGTAGGAGTGACCTACATTCCGCCAAATTCACCAGCTAACGTCTATGAACTTCATGCTGCAAGTGCAAAGGAAGTATCTCTTAAATACCCAGATCACAAAATATTATTAAAGAAAAATTGATTTTGGCGTTCTCCATTTCTCCGAGTTCATAATTTTTTTATAAATTAGAGTAACCTTTCTACTATATTAAAATCTCATTTTACCCTATTATATTAAAGAGAAATCCATTTTGGCGTTTTCCGTTTCTCCGGTTCTCCGGCTTTCCGGTTTTCCGGTTCTCCGATTTTTCGAGTTCATAATTTTTCATGAATTAGAGTGACCTCTCTATTATATTAAAATCTCATTTTAATCATCAATTAAGTAACAACCTTGCGCAATAGCATCGACTTAAAGGTAACGATTTCAGACCCGTCTCACCGATCGCCAAAATGAACAGCGCCCCTCCATTGAAACCCATAAAGTCAATATGTGCACAAGGTTGTAGTTGTTGAATTTATTAAACACACTTCAAATGAAAAATAATATAAATAATAACCTGCGCAGACTTCAAAAAATTTAGGTAAAATTGTATTTAGTGTAAAATTTTTTACAACCTGCCCAACACAGTATGGGTGAATAACACAAATTTATATACAATCTCCCATGGTTACTCCCCTGATTTCAGGCTAGTCGGGGCGCGAGTAGAGTGCGGTTGTCGGGGTCAGGCCGATTCGCGAGCGCTGATTGGTCGGGTCGAAGCGGAGAAAGCGCGCATCGGCGCGACACTTCTTGTCTGACCGTTGCCCGAGACGCACATATCGGTGTAACAGTCTTACAAACTTTTTTGTACATCGCGAATTCGGAGTCGAGCGAAAGTGAGGGTGTGTAGAAATGTGAGGGAGAGCAAAAAGGCGAGAGGAAGAAGACGACCATCCCGCATCCATTCCAGGCCAAGGCGACGAGGATCGTGAGGAGATGACCCAGCGACGCCTGGCGAGTCCTGGACCGGAAGGTGCAGAAAAAGAAGACGAGGCGAGGAAGAAGACGGGACGAGCAGCATCAATACAGAGCTGGAAGCAGCTGGAGGCTAGCATCTTTTGTACGACCTTTAAGTCAAACTTAGTCAGGCTGAGCCCTAATTCTGTCCAGCGTGCCGCGACGGTGTGAACGCGTGAGTTAAGTGAGAGTGAGAGAGAGAGAGAGAGAGAGAGAGATACCTTTTATTCGCTTTAGCAAAACAGTACATATACAATCAGTAGATACAAGTCAGTAGATTTAAAATATAGTTCGTGAGAACACATCAAAAATAGTGAGATTACACAATAGAATATTAAGTTATACTTATGTCAAGGTATATCGCTTACATCATGTAATAACACAGTCGGAAAGTAATAACACTGTCGCTATAATAAAACTTAAAGTTAGGTTGTTTCATTACGGGTCAATCTCAAATAGATGTTGACGCACCATCCTTTTGAAACTCACGTAGGATGGTGCGTGACGCAAAGATGATGGCAGAGAGTTCCACAGGCGGACACTCTCAGTCTGAAAAAACCCCGCGCACATCGCCGGAGTGGCAAGTTCCGGCGGCTCTCCTCTATATGTAGGACGTGGCTGAAATCGCGAAAAGAGAGTAGCCAGGTAGCTCGGCTCTCCAATACGCAGGATTTTATACATAAGCAGTGCGATAAAGTACTGCTTTCGCGAGTCAGTTCGGAGCCAGCCCAGGCTTTTTCGGTACGGAGTGATGTGCTCATCCCTCCTAACCCCGAAGACATATCTCACGCATAAATTATTCAGTCTCTGTAGTTTCGTCCTTTGCTCGTTCGTTGCGTCTAAATATGTCACAGAGCAGTAGTCAAGATGCGGCAGGACCAGTGCCTCAACTAGTCGCTTGCGAAGAGCCTCAGTGGTACATCCTCATAAACCGCAAGCTGTACAGGGCCTTGTTGACTCTCTTTGCTATTGGGTTTATCTGCGGTTTCCACATTAGACCACTATCAAGTATAACCCCGAGACTCGTCACTTCGCCACTAAAAGGGATGAGGACTCCGAACCACATCCCAATGCCTGGCAAGCTCATATCGTTAACGATATTGCCATTCCTTGACCCGAATAAAATTGCTTTAGTTTTGCCTGCATTGAGGCGCAGACCGGCCCCCTCCAGACACGAGTTCCGCCGCATCAGTCAGTCGAGTAATACCCTCCTGGATTTTTTCCTTGGTCGTGTGCAGATAGATTTGGAGATCATCTGCATAAAAGATATGCTTAACCGTACTGTCAACAGTTGAGTCGCTTGAGTCGCTTGTGGGGTCTGATGTAAAATTGTCTTTGATTAGGTATTGTAGGTCTTTGACATAAAGGCAGAATAAAAGACGGCCCAGGACGGAACCCTGTGGAACTCCCAGATTGGTTTCGGTCCAATCTGAGGACATGTTCTTTCTTGTTATGACTTTCTGAGTACGACCTTATAAGTATGACTTAATATACAGGAGAGCTGACCTGGAAAACTCCAGTTTACGAAGCTTACGGAGTAACTTTGACGGAGATATTTTATCAAAAGCCTTACTGAAGTCAAACAGTAGCAGTAGCGTCAGTTTCTTTCAGTTTCTGGCCGTTCTTATATCGTCGGTAAGTTTCAGTAGAGCTGTTTGTGTACTATGATTCCGACGGAAACCGGTCTGGAGGGGGTCAAGTATATTAGTGCTATCTAGATATTCCATGATCTGGTTGTGGGCGATATTTTCAAGCACCTTAGAGAGGAAGCAGAGCAGCGCTATGGGACGAAAGTCCGAGACCGTTGTCGGAGTTACGGTCTTTTTAAGCGCTAGGATCTGCGCCCTCTTCAAAGGCCCAGGAAAATCCCCCGAGTAAGAGGAGTTAAAAATACGTACAACATAACCACCAATAACCGGCAGAGCTTTCACGACCACTCCCTGCGGAACACCGTCGTCCCCCCTTGCCTGCGTGGAGAAATGAGACATAGCAAGGATTACATACTTTAGGGTGACTGGTTTAAACGAAAACCCTTCCTCGTTTGCAGTTAAAATTATATCCATTGCGTCTTCTATGTTTTCAAAGGGTGAGACAGAGATCCCAGTGAAGTGGTCGTTCAGCTCCCATGGTGTGAAACCGTGACAGTCCTCCTTTCTTCTTTTTGGCAGGAGGCCGAGATTACGCATTTCCTTCCAAATGTCCTTGTTTTCATCGAGAGCGTCTGACATGAGAGATGTTTATGTAGGAAGGAGTCTCGCTCCTGAGTAATGCGTAAGTCGACCTCATCGCTGAGCCGAAGGAACTCATCGAAAAGCTCTGCTCGCCCACTATGCTCATACCGTCGCTGGGTAGCATCCCACTTGTCAATAAGCCGCTCCAACTCAGGACCAATCCATGGAGCAAAATTCTTTTTAGGTTTAACTGTTTTTAGGGGAGCGAGTTCCTCTATTGCAAAATTTAAATTTCTGTTGAGATTATTTAAAACCCCCTCCAGATCGGCCTCGATTTCAGTCATGCTTGCCCAATCACAGCCTAATAGCAGTTCTAATTATAGTCTCTTGAACTAATTTTAGAGACTTGTGGATCTCAATGGACTAGCTGGCAATAAACAACACTCTCGACAGTTAATGTGAACTGATAACCGTAAAAAAGGCTTTGACTTATTGAATATAGAGTGTATTTACAAGTGTTTAAATCTAAGGAAAAGAAGTGAAAGTTACAGTATTAAAGTACCGACGCGTGAACAACGATATTGTTTACGGACGACACTGTGAGGCGAGTACGAGCGCTCACAGTGATTCGGCAATACGTACTGACTATATAATCAGCGAGAGTGGCAGAAGGCCGCTCGCGCAACAGGCGGAGAGAGAGAGAGAGAGTAGGTGCGAGCTAGCGCGCGTTGCCATGGCAACCCCCTAATCGATGCCGAGCGAGCAGGCTAATAGCTTTGAATTCGCGACAACGGCTCGCTTCTCGAACCTTCTAGCTCTCTCTCTCTCTCTCTCTCCGCGTAACCGTCTAATTTTCGACCAAGTTCATTTAACGAGGCTGGACAGATATTTTTGAAATTTCTAAATGAAAAGGTCTCTTTGGGGGGAGCCACCACAAAGATATCAATGGTGACATCTATGATAGCGTGCTTCCCGAAACTGGGCAAGCATTGATTTTTATGGTCCAGTATTTCGTCATTATCGTCCGTCAGTATCATGTCAATCCACGTGTGAGATGTAGAAGTGTGGTGCGTCGGACCGTGCTCGATTAGCCTAAGCGATAGCTTGTCTGCTAGACGCTTGATTGTTTTCGCGTCCGCGTCGGTTGGCGATGTTAGATCGGAGTTGAAGTCACCCATAATAATCTTACTACTATAGTCATTACTAAGTTCGCGCACTTTTTCTGCATAGCGACGTTCGGGGGTCTGTATACTACACCAACCAAGATCGGAGGAGAGCCCCGCTGCTGTACGCTACAAAATAGATGTTCCGGAACGTCCGGATTTCCTATGCATTCAGTGCTTGACATAGTAATAGTGCTAAGTAAGTAAAGAAGCCGTTTGCATGAGTCAAAGTGGAAAATGACGGGAGAAATATAAGCACGAAGTCTAACCAAGTTTGATGGGAAGAATTTTCAACATTGGAAATTCCAGTTGACAGCAGCATTAGTGGCAAATGATCTCCTCGGATACGTCGACGGCACAGAACAAAGGCCGAATGATCATACTTAAGCCGAAGGTAAAGCCTGGTTCAAGCAGCACGCCAAGGCCAAATACCTAATATTAGCGTCGATGGAGCCGGAACAGATGGACCACTGGTATGTACGACGTCGATAGAAATGTGGGATAGCCTACTGTCGATTTACGAGCCAAAATCGCAGACGCTCAAGCTCGTACTATCCCAGCGATTCCATGAATATAGGATGGATTCAAACGACACTGGCGGTTACGACTGATTCTAAGGTGAAGCGGCGGTGTTTGCTAGTGTTAGTGTTTGGAGCGTGCTAATCCGTCCAACACCTTGGAATCGTGCTAAATCCGTCCCTTGGCATAGCATACACCGGAGAGTCCTTTGAACACAGATCCGTACCACAGAGATAAGTACAAGCTAAGGACCGTCGAGTCATGTATATTTTGCATGAGGTTCATAGGATTTTCTGATGGATCGCTTGTGATTTTTGTATACTGAGCGCTCAGACGTTTTTCGTATATGTCACTTGCCTTAAACCTGTGTATTTCGTTCAAAAAAAGTATGCGTTTAGGTTCAGGTATTATTTGTTAGTGCGTTCATGCAATAAACCCAAGTTCATTTTCCCCTTGTAGGAGATGCAAGCTATTTTGTCGGACTTCAAATTCAGAGAAATCGCGACGAGAAAACTATGTTTATTAGTCAAAGCCTGTACCTAAAACAAACACTGGAGAAATTCAAAATGTACGATGCGAAACCGATGTGTGTGCCAGCAAATCCGAATGTAAGGCTACAAACAGCTGATCTGGAATGCGAGCCTGGAGATCTGGAGTACGCGGTACCATACCGAGAGGCCATCGGGTCATTAATGTTTCTAAGTGTCGTCTCTAGGCAGGGCATAGCTTACATTATAAATTCATTGGAAATACTTAAACAATCACGATAGAAATCATAAGAATGATGTACAGAGGAAAAAACGAATGTATACCTGTAGTAGGACACTCAGACGCCGATTTCGCGAGCGACGTGGACACCCGAAGATCCACAACGGGCTATGTATTCAGCATGAACGGAGACGCGATAACGTAGAGTTTACAACGTCGAAAAATTGTAACATTGAGTGCCACTGAATCTGAATACGTGGCTGCAGCAACCGCAGCCAAAGAAACGTGTTGGCTGAGAAAGCTGTTGACCGGACTCGGATATCGATGTGATAAGGGCACTGTACTCTTTGTCGATAATAATCAAAGTGCGATATAACTGATTAAAAACCTTCAGTTCCACAAAATAACTAAACACATTGACATCCGGTTCAACTTTATTTGCGAGAAATACGAAAATAGTGAACTTAACATAAAGTATGTAACCTTGAAAAACAATCTGGCAGACATATTCACGAAAGCTCTGCCAAGAAATCGATTTTTGTACTTGTGCAGCAGCCTCGGTCTAGTAAGCCAAGAATCTTTCTTACAATAATCCGACAATCGAGAGATTGTGCAAACGGCGGAAGTGTAGAAGTTTCCATAATCTCGTAAGATATCTCGCTCCTCTATAGACGCGAAGCGTAGACTTTTGTTCGC
The DNA here is from genome assembly GCA_037356405.1 of Nasonia oneida. Taxonomy (NCBI): domain Eukaryota; kingdom Metazoa; phylum Arthropoda; class Insecta; order Hymenoptera; family Pteromalidae; genus Nasonia; species Nasonia oneida. Next base: position 14,216 of record JAZHPH010000672.1, on the reverse strand, counting down.
GAAGCGAGCGGGCTTCCCCGAGTCCTTTAGGCCAGCTCACTGAGACTGCATTCCCACTTTTGTCAAGAGCTATTTCCTTTAAACAAATAAACGCCTTTTTTTAATCGATACACCTATTTTCTATCAACATTCCATCAAAACATCAAGACTTATCATTACTGTTCTTAAGTTATTTTGACTTATTAGCATGTGTTAATGTGAATCTATTATTTATAATAAAAATATTAGCAAAAAAGATGTTTTATGTCCTAATAAACGAGTGTGTAGTTCAAGAATGCTCATGTGCTCATATTAAATTTTCTTCTTCAGCCCAAAAGTGGTAGGACCGTGAATTATCCGCACAAACTATGTGTGTAATATAGTTGGGTATTGCTTTTCCATAGTTGTAGTTTTCGGTGTCTAGGTGTAGAAATCATACGAGGACAACTTCTAGGTGTACAGAGTGGCCAATGACGAAGTCTAGATAGTGGGTCATATAAAACACTCAAAAAAATTCACTAAAAAGATCTGAAATCTATAAAAAAATTAACTTTCAAAAAAGTAAAGGATTAGGCAAGTTTGATGTCAATTGATTGTTTACAACAATTCTTCTATTTGTCAAAATTAATTGTGACTTGTAGCAACTAAAATTACAAATAAAAAAGAACTGAAATCAATTAAATAAAGTCAAGTTTATTTTATGGAATCATAATAAAGATGAAGCACAAATTCCTTTGTTCATCAAAGGGTCTTATTTAACTAAAAGTTATATTATCAATTAGGAACAACTCTCAAGATATTTACTACGTAACTTGCCATGCCCGTTTCATTTTGTTTATTAGTAAACAACTAAAAATTTCTTTTTTTATCTATTAAAACGTAAAATTTAATTTATGAATATTTTAACTTTGGAAATACATTATATTGGTACTTATAAAGAGTTTTCAAGTATGCAAATGTTGATATCTATTTTTTAAAAATTGATTGTTTCTACATATTTTTTATTTCTAAAAAATAAAATTTTGGTTGTTTACCAATAAACAAAATGAAACGGGCATGGCAAGTTACCTAGTAAGTATCTTGAGAGTTGTTCTTAATTGATCATAATATAACTTTAAGGGGTCCAATCTGGGTTAAATCCTACAAAAAAACAACAAAATATTAGTCCGATAAAAATTTTTTCTTTTCACGTAAATTGAAAAACGAAAAATATCTACTGTAAATATTTACACTATACACTATTTCTACCGAGAAATATCATATATATACTATACAAAATCACTGACCAAATTTCATGACATTTTACTATATAAATAAGTGTTTTTAGTCACTTGCCACGGCGTTGTGAAAGATCTGGACCGTTTTCTTTACTCTACCCGAGCTTAAAATGTACCTCAAACATGCCCCCTCAGACCAAATGAAAGACATTTCTAAAAAATATTAATTAAATATTATTATAGTGTATAGTGTAAATATTTACAGTAAATATTTTTTGTTTTTTAAATTACCTAAAAAGAAAAAAATTTTATCAGACGAATATTATGTTGTTTCTTTGCAGAATTTAACCCAGGCTGGACCCCTTAGGTTAAATAAGCCCTTTGATGAACAAAAGAATTTTTTGCTTCATCATCATTATAATTCCATAAAATAAACTTGACTTTAACTTGACTTGTTTAATTGATCTCAGTCTTTTTTATCAATACCTTTTAATTTGCATTTGAGTTAGCGGAAGAAACACGCAAGTCGGCTTGTAGTGACGGTGCTGGCCTGTCCTCAAGTTCGAAGAACAGGCTAGCTATCCGTCAACATTGACGTGAGAACGATCATTGTCGCCGCGCTCGCTGATTGGTCCTCCGCATGTCGCGAGCCAATCAGCGAGCAGCGATGCATGACTCGTTGTTTGCACGGACCACGAGCAAATCAAAGGACAGCTTAGAAGTGCGAGCCCGACCAACTTAGAAATAGTGTAAGCGCGAGAACAAGCGGGAAACCGCCAGTTTTTGATGGTGCAAATTACTCCAGTTGGAAAATAAGATTAATGATTTTATTAGAATATAAAGAGTGTAACGAACCTGCAACTAGTATAACTAGTAACTAAAATAACTACTGCATACAAAGATAAAGAAGCGGATTGGAAGAAAATGGATTTAAAAGCAAGAATAAGCACTGTATCCGATAAACAATTAGAATATATTGGTGAATGTATTCGACGCAATCCACGTCGCTACAAATAATCTGCAGAGGAAAGCTGGAAGAAGTAAAATTGAAGAATTTTGATCAAGTAGACTATTTTTTCGCAGAATTTGAGAAAACCGTGAACGAGTTCAAGGCGACTGGTGGAAAACTAGAGGAAACAGAGAAGATGAGGTATTTAATACGAGCACTACCACCAAGCTACAGCTACATAGGAGATTTCATTGATGTCATTCCAGAAGATCAAAGGACAGTAGACTATGTCAAATCAAAAATTAAAGAGAAAAATTATACAAAAAACGTTTCTGATAAAAGTACTGTAAGTACTTTTACAGCCAAGTTTGAAGGCAAATGTTACAACTGTGGAAAAGTCAAGGTCAACGAGGTCATCAAAGAGGCTACAACAGAGGTGGAAACTACAGAGGTCGTGGCCGAGGCAGAGTACAAGGTCAACCCAGAGGCGACTCTTTAAGCGAGCAACAGGGCAACTATTCATCTAAATCATGGACAACACAGGTATGCCACGACTCGAACAATTCTTATACCTACCCTCGGGAAAAGTACAAGAATAATAAAATAAATGAAGTAAATCATGTAACAAGTTTTAGTGAAAATTGTAGCGAAATAGATTGGTTGTTAGATAGTGGTTGCACAGATCATATTATAAAAAATGATAAATTCTTTGATAAATGTGTAGATTTGAAAAATCCTATTGATGTAAAATTACCAGACGGTAAAATGTTAAAAGCAACCAAAATAGGTACTGTTAAAACTTATTTTAAAAATTATTATAATGAAAAATGTGTTGATATAAAATTTGATGAGTCTTGCAAAAATAACTGAAAATTATACAGTATTAGCAAATAAAGATATTGCAAAAATTTTTAATAAATCTAGAGAGTTAATAGCTGTAGCAAACAAAAAGAAAAATTTGTTTTATATGAAAAGTTTTGTATTAGAAAAGAAAAATAAATCCATGTATGTAAATTCAATAAAACTAACTGACAAAGAAAAATGGCATAGGGCATTAGGCCATGTAAATTTTCAATATTTAAATAAATTGGTAACTAATAGATTAGTTGAAGGACTGCCAGAAAAAATCGAAAATGTCGAAATGAAATGCGCAAATTGTATAGAAAGCAAAATGGCGAATGTACCGATTGAAAATAGCAGATCAAAAACAACTGAAATTTTAGAATTGATTCATACTGATTTGAATGGTCCACATAATACTACTGGTTTTGGTGGGGGAAAATATTTTTTAACATTTGTTGATGATTACAGTAAATGCACTAGAATCTTTTGTATTAAAAATAAATCAGAGACTGCAAGTTGTTTGAAAGAATTTGTTAATCTAGTAGAAAATAAATTCAATAAAAGGGTTAAAAAATTACGTTGCGATAATGGTAAAGAATATTTGAATCACGAAATCTACGATTTTGTAAAGTCTGAAGTAATTGAATTATTGCCATGCCCACCCTACGTCCATGAACTAAATGGAGTAGCGGAAAGATATAACAGATCTGTAATGGATATGGGCAGATGTTTAATGCGTGAAGCCAAAATACATAGACGTTATTGGCCTGAAATTATGAAAACAGTAGCTTATCTAAAAAATCGCACAATTGCAAATACAGCTGAAAATAAAACGCCATACGAAATATTCTTTGGTAAAAAACCTGATGTTGATCATTTAAAAATTTATGGCAGTCGAATCTTTGTAAGAGTACCAAAAGCTTTACGAAAAAGCAAATGGAACGATAAAGCACAATTAGGCGTATTAGTAGGTTATGTAGAAAATGGTTATAGAGTCTTAGTAAATGGTAGAATAATAAATGCCAGACATGTTCAAGTAGTTGAAGAGAAAACTCAATTAATTTGTTTAGAAAAACTTGATGACGAAAAAGATAGAGATTTGGAAAATAACGAATCTGAAAATAAAGAAAATGAATTCAAAATTGATGAATATGATGTAAATTCAAATAGAAAAAATTCTCTTATCTCTACTCAAACCTTCGGGGAAAGTAGAGATAACGAATCAAATTTTGACATTGTTGAAAACGAAAATATACATGATGATTTTTCGAATACTGTAGAAAATAAAAGAAAGAAAATCAGAAAGAAAGAAAAGTCCTGTAAATAAATTTGGAAATCCAGTATCACATTTTATTATGTAAATTATATTGATGCAAATGTACCGAATACATTCGAGGAGGCGTTAAACTCCAGCGAATATAAACAATGGAAAATTGCAATGGACTCAGAGATAAATAGTCTAAACAAAAATAATACTTGGCAAATTGTTGAAAGGCCAAAAGACAAAAAAGTAATTGATGTAAAATGGGTCTATGAAAAGAAAAATAACAATGTTTATAAAGCGAGATTAGTTGTAAGAGGATTTCAACAAAGAGAATACATTGAAAATGTTTATTCGCCAGTAGGCAAAATGCAAACATTGAAAATTTTATTGTCATACAGCTGTAAAAACAATTTATTTATAGAACAAATGGATGTAGAAACTGCTTTCTTAAATGGTTATGTAAAACCGAAGTATATATTAATGAACCGAAAGGTTATGAGACTGGTGACAATAAAGTTTGCAAGTTGCAAAAGGCATTATACGGATTGCGAGAAAGCCCTAGAGCTTGGTATAATTGTTTCAACGAATATATTGAAAAATTAAATTTTGTGAGAAGTAACTACGATTACTGCCTATACGTAAATAATACAAGCAAAGATTCAATATACATACTAGTTTTTGTTGATGATGTCTTAATTTGTTGCAAAGACAGAAATAAAATAAACAAAGTCAAAGCTAGTCTGATGAAAAGATTTGCAATGAAAAATTTAGGCAAAATAAGCCAATATATAGGTATTGATATAGATTATAGTGATGATAGACATAAGATGACTTTAAGTCAAACAAAATACATTGAATCTTAAGCTGTAAAATATAATTTAGAAAATGCCAAAATTGTATGATACTCCAATGGAGTCTAATCTAAAACTAGAACAAGCTAGTGAAATTGATGAAAATATAAAATACAGAAATTTAATTGGCGAATTATTATACATAAGTACAGGTACAAGGCCAGATATTGCATATAGCGTAAACTATTTAAGTCGATACCAAAGTTGTTATGATCAAACACATTATAAATATGCAATGCGAATTCTAAAGTATCTGTATAAAACGAAAGACTTAAAACTAACTTACTGCGACAATGTAAATAGCGAAATATTAGATTGTATGGTAGATTCTGATTACGCGGGAGATAGTGTAGATAGAAAATCTACAACAGGTTTTGTAATAAGACTTTATGGTAATGTAATTTTCTGGAAAACACATAAACAAACTACAGTAACAAAATGTTCTACTTTCGCAGAATATACTGCTATGTCAGAAGTAGTGCCCGAGATACTGTTTATAAAAAATCTATTAAGCGAATCATTCAATATCAACTTCGATAAACCGATTAATATGTACGAGGATAACTCAGGTGCAATTGCAATTGCAAAATACGGTAATTTTACAAAGAATTCGAAGCACATTGAAGTGCAATATCATTATATTAATGAGAATTATGAAAATGGCATTATTGATATTATAAAAATAGACTCTCAATTTAATTTAGCAGATATGTTAACAAAAGGTCTCGATAAGACAAAATTTATAAAAAATAGACAAGCATTAAACTTGGTATAAACTTGCTAAAATACATTGAACTTGGTATGAACTTGGTAAAATACATTGAACTTGGTATGAACTTGGCAAAATACATTGAACTTGGCTTGAACTTGGCAACATACCATGCAAATGTATTATATATCTCATCAAGATTATAATCTTAAGGAAGCGTGTTGTAATATAGTAAGTATTATAATCTTGATTATAAGTACCAAAACGGAACTCGTCGCGCCATCTATTGGTTCGCGACGATTTCGTGCAGTCAGACGAGCTCATGCGAGAGCAAGTGAACTGCGCATGCCTCGCGTGTACAATCTAAGCGCCGACTACGCTGTATACTCTGTACTCGCTCTCTTGCCTGTAAGATTCCGATGTGATCGGACGTGCCGACTACTGGGCTCTCAAGCCAGACTTAATATTACAATACACTATTATTATCAACCTCAGTGTTGTTATTGATCCAACCTTTCCAACATCCCAGCTAAAAAATAAAGACAAAGATGGCCACATATAAATGAGTCAAAATTTTGATATTTTTTATAATTGTATTTCACTTCCTTCACATTAAAATACAACATAAGATCTTTAGGAGGTTTGAGATCGCCAAAACTATCACAATAAATCACTTCAGGACACGTTTGCGATAGCAAACCCAGTGATTGCCTCTATTTTGAAAGTCATCCAAGTTTACCACTGGCTGATTCATTATGCAATGGGCCATCGGGAGGTAGATTATTTCTCATGAAAACACCACGGAAATCTGGGATTTTCATCATATGAGCATATTTTTTTAGATCGTAGTCAGTCAGTGTACGATTTGGCAAAGTTAAATCGAAGTTTTTTTTTCTACTGACCTGATGACCACGACCTATATGAGGTTTCATAAATAATCCAATTCCACTTTTATAGGGCTTGAGGTAGAGACCTTTGGCTAAATCAATAGCTTCCATGGTCTTATTATGACTCTTACTTTATTCATGATTTTTCTGAGCAGCTTTAGCATCATTAACTGCTTTAGCTATTCCAGCAGCACCTCCTGCTAGAGCATTTTGCTGGAAGCGGCAGAACACGTGGAATGATAACTTTTTTCTTTCCACCTACACTTTTAACGGCTTGACGTGCACCCTTCAAGGCTGATTGAATAACCTTGCGAGAATGTTTACTTGCTGTCATTAATTTTTTAGCTACAGTCACTAACTTATTAAATTTCAGTCCCATTTCAGTTTTTCCTTTTAATTTCATAGCATTGCAAACAGCAAAAGCAAAAGCTTTTTTACCAAGACTACCATCCTTGGCTCTGACACGTTGCATAGCTTCCTCAGCAAGCTTCTTCTCAGCAGCTTTACGATCTCCGTTTTTATCTGAGTAAGCTATATCATGTTTTTTACATGCCTGATCAAGCGGATTAATGCCAGGATCTCCACTTTTCATTCGCTTTTTTAATTTGGTTCCGGAACCGCAGTATTGATATCCAGGAAGATGCATTTCAACAGGTAAGTTATTGATAACTTTATCAAGCAATCCATAGCCTTTCGGCTGTTTCTGAAATTTGTGTATGATCATCTCTCTTCGAGCGTTGATTCACAACTGACGTTCATGATATAAAACGAGCATTTATATTTCGAGAGCTCAATGTTATATCTGATTCAGTTGAGGGAATATGGATTTTACCGAGCAGAACGTCAAACTCCCCGTGACAAATTTCGATTTTGGAAAAGAGAAGAGAAAAAAGCGTCATGGGGAATTACTACCAGATAGTATACGAGCAGTTTTCTGCGGGCCATCGAACTGTGGAAAAACAAATAGTTTATTGGCTTTAATAACACATCCCAATGGTCTTAGGTTTAAAAATTTGTATGTATACTCTAGCCCTTCCAAATTCAATTATGATTTTTGATGATGTGGCATGTGAGAAGCAGGATAAGGTCAGAGCATTCTTCTGTATGGGGAGACATAAAAGTGTAGATAGTTTCTATCTATGTCAATCTTATGCTCATATAGGAAAACATCTCATTAGGGATAATGCCAATTTGTTAGTAATTTATCGACAAGATGATGTAAATCTTAAACATATCTATGAAGATCATGTGAACACCGATTTAACTTTTAATGAATTTCGGAATCTTTGTTCAGAATGTTGGAAGAATGATAGATATGGATTCATTATTATTGACAAAGATAGATCGATGAATGAGGGTAGATACAGAAAAGGATTTGACTGTTTTTCAATAAAAAAGGAATTACGAGTCTCAAATTTGCAGTTCAGTTGTAGACATCACCACGTCAGCATATCAGACTTCAAGAAAGAGAAGAATATTCTAAGTGAGCTCTTGCGAGCTCGTGAGGCTATTAAAAAAAATACACTTTATTAAAACAGGAAAAAGATGATTTTGAAAAAGTCATCGGTGATACTCTAAATCCAGTCATCACACCACTTGAAAAATTTGTTGAGATGAAAAGTGAAAGCCCACTACAACAACAATCTAATCACATTTTGGATAAAAACAGCAGCAGTAAATGAAAATCGATCGATCAAGTTTGCTCAACGATTAAAATAATAATAATAATAATAATAATAAATCAAGTTTATTGGATTATACTGTTTATGATTATGATGATGATGCTTTCGACACAATAACCAATTCTACATTTAGATCTGAGAGTGAAAAAAATGATTCAGCTGAAGACTTTTTATCATTGCTAGATAAAAGCCGTAGAACAATTGATAATATATACGGAGTGCGAAAGGTTGATGATGTGTATATTATTGGTGATTCAGAAATTAGATGATAAATATGTCAAAGTCCAAGTTGATGCTTCTATTTATAAGGAAACATGTACATTAGGGTGTGTCGAAAATTTAAACTGTTAAGAAAACAACTAAACAAAAGTTAGTATTTGATGAAAAAAGGTCGTACGTTCAAGGAGGGCGCGATAGATTAAAATTTTCCTGTCTGTATAGAGCGATCAATTTTGTAAATTTACTGTACGCAAAAAATACGTTTAAAAAAGGTCACGCCATCTTCGCGTGTTAGCCAAATTTTTAATTATTGATATTTTTAACTCAAACTTTTCACTTTTCTTCGTTTTTTTACAGGCTTTCGATCTACCGTGTGACATTTAGGATTTATCGTTGCTAAGCTGCATCATAACCTCAAATTAACGTTGTGTTTTATTCAATTTTTGCTTATTTTCGACACTAGTACAAAAATTTTAATTGTCAACATTTTTTAACAACACGAGTAGAAGGGTTTGATTAAAAAAAATATACCAGTCCACAGAAAAATTGGTTAAAATCGATCATAAATAAAAAAGTTGCAAGAGCTGAAAATTGGCTATTTAGGTGAAAATCGCGTTTTTTGCTGTTTTCTAAAATCAAGATCTCATTTCTGTCTGGCTATTTTCTATAAAACCAACGTAAAAGGTTCATATTCTGTACGAAGAATGGTGGTAGATAAGACGCTGATTGTGCATAGAAGTTTATCTACATGAATTTCGAATATTCAAACTTCCCGTTTTCATATTTTTCGACCTTTATTGCTATTTTGAAGTCTTCTTTCCCACTCATTTTTTATCAATCAAGACTAACTAAAATTGATATTTCTCCGCTTTTCAAGAGAAACAATTTCATTTTTTTTTTTTTCAATTCAAAATAGAATAAATCTTACGAACACTGTATTAACAAGACAAAGATATAATGTTTCAGCAAGAGCCACGGCAGCGATAGCTAAATCAGTACTTATGGATTACAAAATAGATGAAAAAAATGATATATCACAAGCAATTGATAAATCTAAGATAATGCGAGAAACAAAAAGAGTTGAAAAGACTGTTTTAACACAGTATAAAGTGGCAGATGCAATCTCGGTTATAGGCGTTTACTTCGATCGTCGACGAGATAAAACGCTTGATCAAGAAAAAAAGGCAACAAATTTTATCGAAAAGTTGTAACGGAAGATCACTACTCATTAGTACTGGAACCTGATTCCCACTTCCTTGGTCAGATCACTCTTTCTTCTGGAAACGCTATTACTATTTGTAATACTTTATATGATTATTTGGTTAAACATTCTCCTAGTATACTTGCTAACTTTACTGTTATTGGGTGCGATGGTACACCAGTTAACACGGGTATTAATGGTGGTGCAATACGTTGTCTCGAAGAAAAGCTAAACCATCCATTGCAGTGGGTTATCTGCTTACTTCATTTTGATGAGTTACCATTTAGACATCTTTTTGAAAAAATCGATGATTTGGCAACAGGTCCACAAATGTTTACTGGTATAATAGGTAAAAAGCTAAAAGAATGTGAAAACCTACCAATCGTCGTCTCATTTCAAAAAATTTTTGTAAATATTAATTTGCCAATAAGTGATTACAAAATACTAAGTAAAGACCAACAGTATCTCCATCTTTGCTACAACGCTATAAAGTCAGGAGTCTGTTCACAGGATCTTGCAAATCAAAATCCTGGGCCCCTTAATTTATCTCGGAGGTTAACTACTGCAAATCGAGTGTTAAGACTGTACATGGCAACTGAGTCACCAACTTCTAAATTAATTGACATAGTTACCTACGTAATGAAAGTCTACATACCATTTTGGTTTCAGGTTAAAACACAATCATCTATTAAAGATGGAGCCAAAAATTTCTATACTTTTATACAAAATACAAGATCTTTGCCACAAAAATACCTTTATATAATTGAACCAGTAATTGAGCGAAATGCTTATTTCGCTCACCCGGAAAATATACTTCTTAGTATGTTATTTGATGATGATTATATCGTTCGTGTAAGATCAGTTCAGATAATCCTTGATGCAAGAAAACGACAAACAAATAATACTGTACGCCGTTTTCGACCTCCTTCTATTCAATTTAGTGCATCAATTTACGTCGATATGATAGACTGGAACAGCGAAATTATTACTTCTCCGCCAGCATTTTCACACATATCATCAAGTAATTTGAAGGAATCAAACAATTTATCAAAGTTGGACTTCTCAAGACTTCCAAACCACACTCAAGCCGTTGAAAGAATGGTAAAAGTTGTAACAGAAGCAACTTCAAAAGTTTGCGGAGAGGAAAATAGAAATGGTTTCATTTTATCAACATTGCATTCAAGAAAAAAACTGCCGGTTTGCAATACAAAAACAGATTTTCAAAGTGTATTTCTGTAATTTAAAGAATACATTATTTAATTAATTAATAAAAACAATTACTTAAAAAAACTACACATTTTTACAGATGAAGAGCATTCTCTTATTTAGATTCCTTTTAAAATAAAATAAAGTAAAAATTTTGTTTGTACAATTTAAGCTGTATCTCAATCAGAAGAAGATACAGTGCACCAAAGCAGTAGACGAATACATTTATCGAGTGGAGATCCGAAAGCATTAATTGTGTTTTATTTAAATTTAAATCATGGACATTTATAATGTGAGAGGGTCAGAGCGCCGTAGGCGCCCAAAACGGACATGACTGTTGAACACATAATCCGAGTCAGAAAAAGACATCACCCCCTTGTTACATGCTGTGTTTATTTCAACTAGCGGATGAATAACCTTTTCTGCACACGGTAAACAAATTAGAAATTTAAGACTTTACAGTCTTAATTTTCAAGATTTTCAACATTTTGAACATTGTTTATTATTTTTGAACAAATTTTAACTTTTTTTAAAAACAATTATTAACAATTTTTAACATAATTTGCAAAATATGAAAATGGGAAGTTTGAATGCTCGAAATTCATGTAGATAAACTTCTATGCATAATCAGCGCCTTATCTACCACCATTCTTCGTACAGAATGTGAACCTTTTACGTTGGTTTTATAGAAAATAGCCAGACAGAAATGAGATCTTGATTTTAGAAAACAGCAAAAAACGCGATTTTCACCTAAATAGCCAATTTTCAGCTCTTGCAACTTTTTTATTTATGATCGATTTTAACCAATTTTTCTGTGGACTGGTATATTTTTTTTAATCAAACCCTTCTACTCGTGTTGTTAAAAAATGTTGACAATTAAAATTTTTGTACTAGTGTCGAAAATAAGCAAAAATTGAATAAAACACAACGTTAATTTGAGGTTATGATGCAGCTTAGCAACGATAAATCCTGTAAAAAAACGAAGAAAAGTGAAAAGTTTGAGTTAAAAATATCAATAATTAAAAATTTGGCTAACACGCGAAGATGGCGTGACCTTTTTTAAACGTATTTTTGCGTACAGTAAATTTGCAAAATTGATCGCTCTATACAGACAGGAAAATTTTAATCTATCGCACCCTCCTTGAACGTACGACCTTTTTTCATCAAATACTAACTTTTTTTTGCTATTAAAGTTGTTTTCTTAACAGTTTAAATTTTCGATACACCATAATGTACATGCTTATACTGGAAATAAATTTAATTTTTAATTATATCATATTAATATTTTTTCTTATACTGATATGATTAAACGTACGTTTTTGTTAACGTTCTTGAAAACAAAGTGGGTAATAGAAGATCTATGCGCGTTCTAAATTATTAGGTGATTTCTAATTTCAAAATCTAAATAATTTGAATATAAAAAAGATTTTTTTATTATATTTATTAAAAAATTAAAAAAATAATAATAATGGATGATTACAATTTAATATGATTATTATTATTTTTGAAATACAATTATTATTTATAATATTTGAAAACATACATGACTATTATTATTTTTATAATTACAGATCACTTTAAAAAAATTTTTTTTTCAATCGATAAATGTTATATCCTCTATTATTCGCGGTTTATTCAAATTTCGACGGGGTGCATCCTGCACTACCTTATTTGATGATTGCAAGTCTCGACTCGTTCCCGGTGTTGGTTCGGCTGCTCTACTAGTGTTACTGCTTCTTGCTGCAGGTTCACTTGCTGTAGTAGTGCTGCTTCTCCCTGCAGATGAAGATTCGACTGCTCTACTAGTGCTGCTTCTCGCTGCCGGTGTAGGTTCGGCTGCTCTAGTAGTGCCGCTGCTGCTGTTCCTTTGTAAACGCAGCCTGTCGCGTTTAAAAGGGATTCGGTATTCTTGAGCAGGTCTCGCGTCCTCTGAAAAAAGTTAAAAAATTTACTTTAATAAAATATTTAATGTTACATCATAAATTATAATTCGAAATTATATTTTTGTTGTGAATTTACCTGTGTTAGAAGATCTAGCCATCTCTAGACTCGTTTCTTCGCTTTTTCCTTTATTTTCACCATATTCACCTGTAAAGGACAAGAAATTAAAATTATTATTTTAATGCAATAAAATAAAAATAGAAAAATAATATATGATATACCTTGGGATTTTATTTTCCCTAGTTTACTGTTTGGTTGTGCTTTGCTGCTGTTGTTGCTACTGCTTGCTTGTGCGTAGCTGCTACTGCTTGCTTGTGCGTTGCTGCTACTGCTTGTTTGTGCGTTGCTGCTACTGCTTGCTCGTGCGTTGCTGCTACTGCTTGTTTGTGCATTGCTGCTACTGTTTGTTTGTGCGTTGCTGTTGTTCGGTTTATCCTTATTACTGTTCGCTCGTATCTTACAAGACGAGCAGCTTGCAAATGTGCAGCTCGACGATGATGAGCTACTCGAGCTTCGAGCTCGAGCTAGAACTCGAAGTCGAACTTGAACGTCCTGTAGAAGTCGAACTTGAACGGCGCCTAGAAGATGATCTTAGTTAAATTTTAAAGGTACTACATATTTTTAAAGGAAAGGGGAGACGAAGATTGGCTTATACACGCGACGGATTCTAGAACACTTTGAGAGAGGAGGGGGTGTTCTAGTGTGTTCCAGTATACCTATAGCCTATCTACTGAGGTGCATAGGGTAGGTGGGTGTAAGTGTTTTTGTTTTGGTTTAAATCTCTCGAACTCTCGTTCGCCTTACTCCGATTGGCCGACGCATTTTTTAACAGATATTCTCTGTCAAAACTCAAGGCGCACAGGGTAGGTAGGTTAAAGTGATTGGTTTTTGTTTTCACCTTTCCCGCTTTTGCTCACCTGCCGCCGATTTACCAAAGCATTTTGTTAAATAAAGTTCGCTCGTCTGAAACTGTAGGTGCGTGGGGTTTGAGTGTTTTTAATCCTTATTGATTTCGCTCGCCTTCCTGCGATGTGCCAAGGTATTTTTTTTTAATATTGTTTTACTTAAAATTGCGGCCCGTGAAGTACGAAGGTTTAATCATTTTTATTTAAAATTTTGTCCTCGCTTTCCCTCGCCTTGCTTCGATGTGCCGAGGTACTTTATATTGTACTTGCTACGCAAAGGGAAGGTGGGTTTAGGCATTTTTATTTTAGATTTTATTCTCGCCTTTGCTCGCCTTCCTCCTATGTGCCAAAGTATTTTTTTTT
>JAZHPH010000671.1:0-28017 GCA_037356405.1 Nasonia oneida | reverse complement strand
TAACTTTAGGGGAGGTTTTTACCCCTTAAAAGTGAAAATTAGCCGATAAAAAAAAATACGTGTCTCTTATTTTTTTATGTTCTACAACATATATGAAAATCATCAAAATCGGTGAGTTCGGGTTGGGTACCTTTCCTTGTTAGACCGCTAGTCTGCATTTTTCTAACAACATACTCTAGCGTTAAGTTAAAGAGTACCGTAGAAAGACCGTCACCTTGTTTCAAACCGTCGCGAATCATGAATGATTCGGATACGTTACCGCCTACTCGGACCTTTCCCGTGCTTCCGTTCAGACATATTTGAATTAATTTCACGAGTTTTTTTGGTACTCCGAGGAGCACAAGGATTTGATACATTTTGCTTCATTTGATAGAGTCGTACGCTTTTTTAAAGTCTATAAATAGTTGGTGTATTGTTTCGCAATGTTCCCATTTTTTCTCTAACAACTGTCTTATAGTAAACATTTGATCGCTCGTCGACCTGTTACGCCGGAATCCACACTGATACTCTCCTATTATATCTTCCGTGAAGAGCGTGAGTTTGGCCTGTATTACGTTTGATAAAACTTTGTAGCAGGTAGCTAAAAGTGAGATTCCCCGGTAGTTATTGCAATCTGTCTTATCTCCCTTTTTGAAAATCGGTATGATGATGGATTCTTTCCAGTTTTCCGGTATCGTTTCATTTTTCCAAATAGCACATACTAGTTCAAAAATTCTGAATGTAAGCGCGGTGCCCCCATATTTAAGTAGTTCAGCTGGTATAGAATCGTTTCCCGCGGCCTTATTGTTTTTTAGTTTTTTGATCGCGGCTTCTACTTCTTCGTAGGTCGGTTCTTCCATATGGAGTTCAGCAGTGTGGATTTCATCTCCCGTTTGCTCGCAGTTTTCATGAACTTATCAAAATATCCTTTCCACGGCTTTAGCAGTTCATTTTCGCTTGTAACGAGATTCCCGCCCTCATCTTTCATTAATTGCGATCTACTCTGGAAACCCTTCCTAATAGCGTTGATTCCTTTGTACATCTCGCGCGGGTTATTTTCCTTACTGTTAGTTTCTATTTTTCTAATCTCGTTCTTTTGGTACTCGCGCTTTTTGTTTCTGTAAATCACACCCACTTGCTTTCTTATTTCGTGGTACTCTTCTACGGTCCTATCGTTTCCATTGTAAACCTTGTCTACTTTAGCCTTTTTGCGCCTTTCAAACCAGAGTTCGCACTCTTCGTCAAACCGTGGTTTGCTCTTTGGCTTTTTCTTTTTACCTAGCACTTTGTTCGCGGCCTCTTTTACCGTTCTTTTGATAGCCCCCCATAGACTGTTTGGGTCGTCATCTACCTCCGTCGATGCATCTGTGTCCTCGAGAACCTGAAACCGGTTACTTATTTCTACTTGATACTGAATTCGCTCTACCCCGTTTCGTAGCTTTTCAATGTCGAAGGTTTCTACTTTGTTCGCCCGTTTACTATTTTGCCCGGCTACTAATTTGGCACTTAATTTGGCCACTACTAGAAAATGATCCGCCCCCCTATAGGTTCTTACGTGAAGTACATTTGTGTGGCGCCTCTTATCGATAAGGAAGTGATCGATTTGATTTTGCGTGGCTCCGTCCGGCGATGTCCACGTTGCTTTGTGTATATATATCCTTGTGCTTAAAGCACGTAGTTTTTACTATAAGATCTTTTGCTGCCGCGAAATTTATGACTCTAATACCGTTATCGTTGCTGGTTTCGTGCAGACTTTCTTTGTCTATAGTGGGCCTAAACATTTCCTCTTTCCCTATTTTAGCGTTGAAATCCCCCACTACTATTTTGGTGTCGTAAGACGCGAATTGGTCGATTAATTGTTCTAAAGCTTCGTAATAAAGATCCTTTACCTCTTCCTCTTTGTCCTCCGTAGGACAATGTACGTTAATAACCACGTAATTGTACCACGCTCCTTCGATGATGATATACGAGAGTCTGTCGTTCACGAATTTGAAACTTTTAACAGCGTGTATAATTCTTTTGCTAACCAGAAATCCGGTACCTAAGGAGTGTCCGCTCGCGCCCCCGAATATAAAGGTGAAGTTATCTTTTGC
Source organism: Nasonia oneida (assembly GCA_037356405.1). NCBI lineage: Eukaryota > Metazoa > Arthropoda > Insecta > Hymenoptera > Pteromalidae > Nasonia > Nasonia oneida. The sequence goes on along the minus strand of JAZHPH010000671.1, from coordinate 25,945 downwards.
TAAAATCCCGCTATCTTGCCACCGAGTTTCTTGTATTGCTACTAAATCTAATTCGCGCTCGCCAGCTTCTTTTAAGATTTCCTGGTACGCGCCTGTTCTGTATAAACTGCGCACATTCCACGTTCCCACCTTTAAGTCCCTATTGGTTTTGGTTTGGTTTTGTTTTTTGAGCCATGATAGTAGGTTAAACCCGCGCGTTTTGGATCCTGTTCCGATCGCAGGTGAGTCAACCGTTCTAGAGGTGATAACCCCCATACCTCTCTAGAACTAAGTATGAGAGCTTTCCGACTTTGATGAGGACGGAGTCAACTCATCGTCGGACACACTACGGAATCATTCTCGTATCCGCTGTTCGCGGTTGCTTATTCGATTTATTCGCAGTTAACCTCCTTCTCAGGGGCCGTTCCTCTATCCGCAACCTGAGGACGCGCTGTGTAGTGGTGATAGGCACCCACCCGTCCGCTCTGGACGACTACGCCCAAGACCCGCTTAGGGTACCGGCGTTGCAACAGGTTGCAACACACATATAAGTATACCGGAAAAAATAGCTAAGTTTATCTTACAAAAGCCATAAAACAACAATAAAATGTTATTAATTTTCAAGTACACGTTAAGTTATAAATAAATAATCTAGAAATGTTTAATGCAAGAACTGTAAATACACTAAAAATTATCCAAACACTTCCAAAAAATTTAGAAGTTGTACTATTATAATTAAATATTAAATTAATTGCAACTAATTGTTATAATTCTTATTGTAAATTATTTCTAAGTTAGAAAATAAGTTGCGTATAACGGACTGAGCATTTTAATAGATTTTGACCCGTGTTTGTTAACGATTATTTAAACGATTGGTCTTTTACAAAAAAGGGGAAGGGCGGGTAAAACGACGCATAGGTAAATGCGATTTTTCTTTGAAAACTATCTACAACACATAAACATTCATAATTAGGAATATTATAGCCAATATTTATACAAGATTGTTTTAGCAACATTTTCCTAAAAAGCAAATATTAAATAAATATTCCATTTTCAATATTTATAATTTCTTTTATTAGAGTCTGCACTTGAATTTAATTATTTTGGTTACTCAAGATAATAGTCGAAACATCTTTACTAATAATACTAAACTAATCTATGAACAACTATATTTTAAACAATCTTTTATAAATATTCATTTTTTCATTTGTAAATGACACAAGCGTCACCATCTGTATCGGGGACGGAGAGCCAATCTTGACCTCTCCCCCGGAAAATTTAGTTAGAGTAGGGGGTCTCCGGACCCAAGCGTAGGAGGAGCCCTCGAGGAAACTTTCTTCCCATTGGAAAATCCTCCGAAAATCTCTCAAAGAGGGAAATCGAGGGATGGGCCAAAGGCTACGAGTATCTTTGAGTCGCAACTTGAAATCACTTTGGTCCCGGCTCTCAGTCAGCTCGAAAGCAACATTTCAACGCGCTTAGTCCGCAACTTTATAACTTACAAATTTTACAGCGCTTAGTCCGCTTCTCAAATTGTTACAAGTTTACGCGCTTAGTCCGCTTATTGAATATTTTACATTTTCTCAAACGCGCTCAGGCCGCACCTTGAATTTATATAAGTTTGTACGCGCACCGTTCGCTCATTTATTTTTATAATATACATCTCTGACATTTGAACTACGTGTTTCTTTTATTTCTAAAAATCCGACACCTTATTCGTATTAAAGGAAAATTTCATTCCTACTTTTACTCGAGAATGCTCGTCGAGTGCGAAACTCACAGCCCAAGCAGCAGGTCAACAACAACATAAAAAAAAAGTAAGTAAAAATTATTTTATTTATTTTACTCTGTACTATCTTTTCCTTGTACCCACCACTGTGTAGTTTAGAGTCATTTCTTTTCCGCTACGAGATAGAGTCAACTGCCGGTTGACTATAAAGTTCTTATATCTAGTGTCGCTAAATCTAAAAGGTTTTGAATAAAGTATTTGTAATTCAAACTGCCGATCAGGATATCCACCCTGTTAATCACAGTATTGAATACAAAATACTAAAATCGCGAATTTTTCTCCTTTTTCATAAAACTATACTAACTTTGCAAGTGACTGTTCAAGACTTGTGCCTGTTTAGCAGTCGCTCCAAAGTTAGTCAAACTTCTAAACAAAAATCATATAACCAGACCCCTTGCTTAGATTTTTGCATAATCTTTAATAAAAATAAAAATAGCACTCTATCTTTTTAATAACTTTATTTCTTTCAAAAAAATACTCCCGGATCACACCACTCGCGAACAGCTTATCCTTACCTATTTGCGGCAACGCAAGGGTAAAAAGGAGCGATGTACTTCTTAGAAATTTTTCTACCGAGAAAATTTCTAAGATTCAAACGAACGGATTTGGTTCGAAAGGACTGAATCCGACGTGACAGGCGCCGTAGGCGCGAGACGGACACGAGTGCTCAAAACATCACCCGAGTCTGAAAAGCCACGACCCCTTGTTGCACACCGTACTTTATATGATAAGTGTACGAAAAGGCCACTTATCATGCATATGAAAGGAATGGGAAATTCAAGGACTTTTCAAAGTAAAACAATATAGTATATTGAAAATTATAAAAATTTCGAAAGTTTTGAAAATTTCGAAAATTTCGGAAATTTCGAAAATTTCGGAAATTTCGAAAATTTTGAAAATTTTGAAAATACTTATATAGACACACATCTATCGGATATGCTGCAGAGTGAGGAAAAAACTACTCCCTTGGGATGAAAAGACTTTTTCCCGCTGCTCAGAAAAACTCAATTTTCCATTTATTTTACATACATGGAAAGTGACCTTTTTCGTGCACGTATCATAAAAAAAATTTTTTTGTTTTTTCAATCCCTGTTTAATATCTGGCTGAATCTCTCCTTTTACTCTCACCAGTTTCTCTAGCGGATCTACGATTGGCTTAAAAGTCTTACCCAAAGCTTTTTCCATGCTAGCTTTACCTTGCTTTAATAATCTATGTTTCCGTCTAATAGCTTCTCTAGCTTTTGTAATTTGCTGAAGAATTCCTTTTCCACGCTGAAAGCCTGCCATGTTGACTCTTTGACGAATCGCAGTCTACTGCAAGTACTCACATCTGCTATAATGTTTTGATTGCTTTGCCACATTATTTATTTGTGGCAAAGCAATAAAACCTTTTCTATATCGTCCATGATTGATGGCTCGCTCCTTATCGATAAAAAGAAATCCATGTTTAGCATCTTTTCAGCATGCTGAGCATAAAGCTTTGAAATTTGTATATGTGATATCAGAATTCACGTGATCGTCGTATATGTGTTTAAGATTTACGTCATCTTGGCGAAAAACTACCAACACATTCACGTTATCGCGCACCAAATGTTTTGGAACGTGAGCGTATGACTGACAGAGATAGAAGCAGTCTACGTTTCTATTTCTCCCATGCAAAAGAAGGCTCTGATATTGTCCTGTTTTTCACAAGCGACGTCGTCGAAAACCATAACTGAATGAGGGAGTACGTCATCAGGTTCCACAACTGTATCGTTCACTAAAAGGGAAGTACCGTATATCAGGCAAAGGTTGCAAAAGCTGCTCGAGGAATCTGTATTTTGGTTGTTTCAGCGACTTTGAATAGATGTACACGTTTTCGAACTTGAGTCTATTGGGATGCGTAATAAGAGCGGGCAGAGTATTCGTTTTACAACAATTTGATGGTCCGCAAAATACTGCTCGTATATTGTCCGATAGTAATTCCCCATGACGTTTCGGCACTTTTTGCTGCTCTACTAGAGTATCGAAATTCGACACTGGTAGCCTGATTTTGTGCGATTTGAAATCCATGTAGACGCTTTCTAAGTTTGGAAACGACTATCGCTACAGCTATAAAACCTACGCTTGCAAGCTTCTAAAGTCAGTCGAGAGCTGTCCTCTCATGCATCATGATCGTGCATAAGGAGCGACGTCGTAGAGGCCGCAGTTCAATGAACACACTTATTAACACACTTCCAGTAGTGCTTCATCTGCCAGGATACCAGTACTGCGGACCTAGTACTAATCTAGCAAAGTGATTAGCAAGGGGGGATCCTGGAATTAATGGTCTCAATAGAGCTCAATAGGCACGATGAAAGTAAAATCCAAGTTTAATACGGATCTAAAACGACGAATGAAAAAAAAAACTATCTATTTTACTGGCTAGAGTAATCAAAGCTGCTTCTACTTCTGCTATTCCAAGCAACGACTCTCGCGAAGTCATTCGTAGCGCACTCAAGGCTGCTCGTCAAGCTGTAAGCAAGGCTGGAGGGAAGAAAAGTGTACGTGTTCCACGTGTGCTGCGATTCTCATCCAAAATTGGAGGATTTCTACCATTTCTCATTCCAATATTTGTTGGTTTGAGTGCGACAGGTGCATTGGCAGGTAGCACTGCTAGTATCGCTAAATCAGTGAATAATGCTAGTGCTGCTAAACGGCAGCTTGAGAAAAGTCAAAGACATAACAAAACGATGGAAGTTATTGCGCTCGGTAAGGGTCTATATCTCAAACCTTACAAAGAGCGTTACGGCATGTACCTGAAACATGGACAAGACTTAAGAAAAAAACTTCAAATTGCCGCAACGTGCATTAACAGATGCTGATCTTCTTAAATATGCCCGCATCTCGAAAATTCTATATTTTTGAGGTGTCTACATGCGAAATGCACTACCTATGAGTAGATCACGGCATCCCTAATCGGCAATCATCAATCTCGATGATGAAAGTGGACCTGGCACGCATTGGGTCGCCTATCGAAAACGAGGCAACGATGAAGTGTATTTTGACAGTTTTGGTAATTTACAACCACCTCAGGATCTCATAGAATATTGGAATGTGAGTAGAGTCAAGTAATATCAAGAGAATTATCAGGACTTTAACAGCTACAACTGAGGTCATCTTTGTCTAAAATTTCTGTTGAATGATACATAAATGTTAGTTATGCTTTAGCTGTAGTCAGTAGTGGTCGAGTAGTCATGGAAGATTTACTAACACTGAGCTTGTCTGGAACCTTATCTGTACTAGAAGCTTAATATTTTCCACCACTTGAACTGTCACCAAGCAAAAACTACGTTCTTGGACTTGTGGAGTTGTTGACATTTAATTCAATACCCAACATCGATACACGCAATAACAAGTTTTACGTGGGAGGAGAAGTTATAATTTTGCCTACAGGCAGCTACGAAATTGAAGACATTGAGAAGAGTCTGAAAGAGGCGCTAACACCAAAAGGCATAACACTCAAACTCAAGCCGAACAACAACACCCTTCGATGCATAATCAGGTGTAATCAATCAATTGATTTCCAGCCAGAAGATTCTATTGGAAAGTTGTTGGGGTTCACGAGTCGTGAATTGTCACTAAATACTGATCACGAATCCGACTTGCCAGTAACTATTCTCAAAGTTAACGCCTTACGCGTTGAGTGTAATATTATTTTTGGGGCATACCTTACCGAGCATAAGGTTCACACCATACACGAATTCTTTCCAGCTGTCTCGCCAGGCTACAAAATTATTGAAGTATTATCGCCTATTATTTACATGCCAGTCACTGTCAAGACTATAAGTAACTTGCAGCTGCACCTCGTCGATCAAGACGATCATTTAATTAATTTTCGTGGTGAATTTATTATTAGATAACATATCAAATCAGTCTGAGCATTATGGGCATTGTGTACAATTCTAAAGAAGGTAAAGGCTATAATACTAACTTACCATGTCGTCAAGCAATCAGTCGTCGACGAGTGCTCAAAGCGCTAACACGTCAAATCATTCAGTTCCTAAGAAGCCTAGGTCTAAAAGTAGTTCTTGGAAGAAAATAAGCTGCATTCTATTGTCCTGCTTTCAGCGAAATGGGAGAGATACTAAGCATACAGTTACCTGTCGTATTTAACGAATATGTTGCGCATTACGAGATTCATGCGCATCAGCCCTATACTTTGTTAAATTTCAATAACAGCGATAAAATTCGCATAGGTAAACAACATCAAGATCTATGTGTACTGCCTTCGCGCAGTTCATTACACATATGCGAAAAATTGCAAAAAGCAGATGGCACTGCCCTCACGGGCACAGCGTTTGTAAACAACGCCATATGTAATCTATTTGAAGAAATTCGTTACGAGCTTAACGCCATAGAGACTGATCGATGCAAGAATGTGTGCTCGACAAGTCTTATGAAAGGATTCGTATCATTTATCCCCAGTCAGAGCTCAGCGATTGAAAATGTTGGCTGGCTCGATACTGCAGAGACTGAACGGCAATTGGTAGACAATAATGGTAACTTTGACGTATCAATCCCACTTAGCATGATCCTAGGCTATGCTGAAGATTATCGCAAAATCGTTGTAAATGCCAAACACGAGCTCATTCTCACAAGATCAAATTCTGATGTGAATTCTGTTGTGCAGACGCAAGTAGCCGCAGCTGGTCAAAATGTTTATGAGGATTACCAAGTTGAAATCACTAAAATTGAATGGCTAATGCTATATGTGCTGCTCTCGGATAAACATAAAATTAAATTGCTCAATTACCTGGATAGGATAGACCTGTCACCATGAGTTTTCGTAGCTGGGAGCTGTATGAATATCCCTTAATGCCTAGTACATCGAAACACGTATGGACTGTAAAGACTGCTAATCAGCTGGAGAAGCCTCGCTTCGTTATTCTTGGCTTCCAGATAAATCGCAAAGGACAAAGAACGGCTAATGCCAGTCGATTTTATCATTGTAACATAAGCAACGTCGCACTGTTTCTCAATTCTCAACATTATCCTTATGGAAATCTTAATCTCAATATTAATAATAATCAGTATGCTCTATCGTACAACATGTATGCCAACTTTTAAAATGCTTATTACAACAAAGAGGTAGAACCAATGCTGAATAAGAACGACTATCTGACGTATGCTCCTCTTTTTGTCATTGATTGTTCGAAGCAAAGTGAGTTACTGATCCTACACGATCGCATAGTCGAATACAACCCTATGAGTGGGGATGTGAAAAAAATTGTGTAAAGTCAGTCACGATGGAATACGTGCTCGATGTGCAAGGATTCAGAAAGCCTGTAAACGAATTTGTCGTCAAGGAACTTGCCATAGTTCCACTCAATTTGTACCGTAAGACATTGGTGTTTTTTTTTTTTCAAGCCCCATACACCTTAGCGCAGACTCACAGCCAAGTACAAATCTTAAAATCTCTGGCTGGAATGTAATTATCATGGACTATCTTAGAGTTCAGGAGACGTGGCCTACGAAGAGCTCGAAAATGTGTTAAAAACTGTTCTACATAACGCGAGTGTTGTGTATGTCAAAGGAGCTGAGAAGAAGCAATGGCTCGAGAAATTCAATTTTCACGTAGTCAATATGGGTGAAATAGGCTTTACCTCATTACAAAGACTGAAATATGATATTTTGGAGCCACTTTGCCCACATCATATATTTGCATTCAAGTTAAACTGTGCGCACAGAAATGTATTGTTACTGACAAAATTTTATCACGATAATATGCCATCGCTGAAGAAGTCACTTAGACAATTTTATCACACAGAGCAACTATCTTTTATGACTCCGAACGATATAGCATATTTACCGCGAGAATTTCTTATAATATTTGCCGCTAATAGCATTAAGCAAGCTTGGGATAAGCTGCCAGAACATTCAAAGCTAGACTCTGAAATTTTGGAGTGCTTACGCTGCCGAGAACACAATTCCATTGAGAGTGGAGTCCCACCTTTAAAAAGAGATTGTATACAGTGTAAACTGAATGCTAATAACAACAACAAATAGCAACACGGAAAAGCGGGTGCGTTTTCAAGAAAAGCCAACAGTTCATTTAATATGTACATGGGCATATGCACATAAAAATGCACGTTGTGGAGAGTGGGAGCAAGCAGCCCGAGATCAAGAGCGTTTGAAATTAAGGAGCGAAAGAACGGGTAAAATTATTGTGCCAGTTTTTATAAAAAAATTCAACGAGTTTACCCCTTACTGTGATTAACAAGATATAAATATATAGCACATTGGGCTTTTCTGGCAGTTACGTTTTGACGCTCATCAAAAATGGGTCAAACTAAAAGCAGTGCAGGATGCGTTTCACTCCTAGATTGCATGAACAAAAAAGGTACAACAACAAAAAAATACATCTCAAAAATTTTCTACAAACACATACTCAATGCCTGAAAAAAAAAGGTTATAAAAGGTTTTATCTATGTGTGAATCATCTTTGCTTTATAAAAAAGCAGCAAATACATCAGCTTCAGTCAGTCCTCGTAGATCGCTCGCTGCTTGTACATCAACTTCAGTCAGTACTCATAGATCATTCATCGTTACTTGAACATCGCAAATGGTTTTTAATGAGAAAAATCGTCTCGGATGCAAGGATTTCCTACTGGCGAAGAACTAGCGAGTCTTGAGCTAAAGGAAAAATATCAAATTACTAGTGTGAGACAAATCAAGACAAAGTATGGGGATAGAGTCTCCGTCGAACTGGAGGATTCGTTTGGCGTCTTTTTACCTGCAAGAATGAGCAAGATACTAGTTGAAAATTTTTTCAAGCAATTGTGCTCAGAATGCAAAATAAAAAAAATATACATGCAGTGTTTTGGAGGTGTAATGAATAAGATAGAATTCGGTTATTTCGAACAATATAAGAAAAGAAGTTTTACATGTGACTATGATTATTTTAAATCCTTGCTTCCTGATCCTTATGCATGCTATGAAATTCTTAAAAGCTAATAACAAATATTAAATTTTAATCAAACTGCGACTTTGAAACTTGATCCGTACTTTCTTAGTTACTTTATTTGACATTCTTAAAGCCGTTTACAGCCAGCGAATTTTCTACATTTGGTAGTAAATCATGCTAATTCGTAAGATAAAACAATGCATGTAAAAAAGTTCCAGTATACGCAGTTATAACGTTATTAAACGTGCATTTTACGCACTATGATTCACACGAAAAGATGTCATTTGATACATCTTACATGCGCAAAACCGAGAACTTTCTCTCTTTAAGTCATACGCTGTAGAGAGCAGCCTCCTGGAGAAAGCTCGACAGCAGAGAGTATGCCACCCAAAGCTACCCCGTGCATGTACCTCGGCGGCATTTACAAAACGCAGCGAGCGAGCGAGCGAGAGAGAGCTTTTGATAATACGCATTTGTCATGTGAAAGTGCGTCGCTCGCGGAACAATAGATAAAACTTAATCCGCGCTCGGCTAGCTGCATCGAGTGCTGCCGTGTATTCGAGAATTTTCTAACTCTTGATAATGACCTTGAGTAGCCTCCTGCAGATAGCAAGGAGTATGCTGCCCGAATCCTGCACCCTGTAAACACTTTTTAATGCAGCATTAAAAAGCTGCGCATTGACGCTGTAAAATGCAGCAAGCATGCACTGGCCGCTGACGAACCCCGCTAAAACATGCAGCGTGTGAGGGAGAGCTTTCGATAATACATAAAACAGCAGTGCGTGTAGATAAACACGTTCGCGCTGTAACGTGATCCGCATGCTCCGCGCCAGTACGCTAGAATATTCTAATGATGAGAGCTCCCGATGTTGCGGTTTGGCCTTGAGCAGACTCCTAAATAATGCTTGTTGCCAGGAGTAAGCTGCCGAAGTCTCCTGCATGCACCGTCGCTGCTTGCATGAGCTTACATAGGTGTGAGGAGGCGCAGCTTTGCTCTCTTACCTGCACAGGTGAGTCAAAGAGTCGAGTGGGGAGGGGGGGGGGGGGGGGGGGAGAGAACCAGAAAGAAAGACCTCCTAATGCTCGGTGTCAGGAGTACCCCCTTTGACCCTCCTTATCGCTGTCTTCGCGCTGCACACCTGGTAAAATTTCTTACCGACTGAGACAGGTATGCTGATGACGTCACTAATCACACACACACACTTAAATATTGGCATTGTATGCCCATAACAACATATGTATAACATGTAGCTATAGTGGTGAGATCCCGTGTATGTATATGGAAAAGTCAAGCGGTGGGAAGAGACAGAACCAGCCTTATTTAGCTACTTACGCGAACGGAGCGTGCTCGGCGGGGGCGTGCGCGACCAGGGCGAACGCGACGGGGGCGAATGCGATAGCAGTGTACGCGACCTAGTACTCTATTTGAGCAACTATAATTACCATTTATATTGTTTTTTTTTCTCTTTCCAAAAGCTTGGCTTCGATGACATCTACTGAAATATGTTCTTCTCGACCTCTAGATTTTTTCTTGGAAATCTCTTGTAACGCTGACTCTCCTAAATCGTTGCTTGCATCTGAGTTTTCACGTTGACTGCTGGTAGCATTAGAAAGCAAGACTTTTTTAGAACTTTTTTAGAAGCAAGACAAATTTTAGAATAGAGTAGAATAGATTAGATGGTATTAGCCGACAAATTTGATAGTAGCTTTATAATACAAAAGTACGTAAATAAAACGTTACACATACCTTTACCTAATTTTTTTTTGCATGCTGAATTGTGTTGAAAAAGGGATTCCTTCGATATACACAATTTATCCTTTTCTTCATTCAAAATTATTTTGATTCTGAAAGAACAATTTGCTTTTAGGCCAGGGTTAGCCTTGATTAAGTCGTTCCCTCTAGACTTGAAGATTCCGGCACCAGGGCACACCAAATTGACTGATTTGTAGTACGAATCTTCATTTTCATGAAATAGTTTTCCATTTGTATACGACAACGGTACATGCTCTTTCTCTTTGTATTTCTATTTCCAAGTATCAAGATGCTGCTTCGAGTTGAACTCGTTGCCAATGAGCTCAGCCATTGTTTCAGCAACGTAGTCACTAACTTGGTGTATTTATCAATTGATTAAAAGATAGCGAGAATGCTTTTGCTTACACAACGCGAAGTAACACGTATACGCGTAAAGAAACATATGTATACCACGAAGTATGCAAGGCTTCCTTAAGCGAAGAAATTGACAAATTGACTATCGAATATAACCGAATAATTTCCTACGAATTTATTTATTACGTCTGCCGGCACAATGTTATACGGCGAGGCTGCGCGAGCCACTAGCGAAACACACCATCTTAAAAAGCTCTAAAATCTGAGCGATCCTTGCAGCGGCGACGCCCGCAGACAATAGGCAAACGTTTTTTTCGAATTGCGGCCGAAAAGGAGCTTGTGATTTAAGCGGCTGTGCTGCGCGAGTCCCTAGCGCGACACATCACTTAAAAAATATCTTAATTTATAAAAATATTTGCACTCATTATTTACTCATCAAAAATTGTGAAGAAAAAATGATCATGCTCAAAAATAATCGCGTTTTTATTTCATACCTTATTTTCTAACACTCAGAAATGTATATACAAACGTAAACAAGCCAGAGCGGCTAGTCCCGACTTAAGAATACAGAGAGGAGACATAGTTCGTCTTTCTCTCTTTCTCCACTTTCCACTGATAAGACAACTCGTGTCCGCCAGGCCGCAAGTTCCCTCTCTCTTATTACACGCACAGCGTTGCCACGTCACTTTTTCGGCGAACCTAAAACTTTAGGTATAGTTGAGCTGCGGGAAATTTCAAAAATATGACAATATGGTCATTTCTCCTCTTTCGGAGCAGCTTCGGCTTTCTCCATAAAAGGGCTCGCGACGGGCTGACGCCGTCAGTTTTTCGACGGTCGCAACTTGAGCGCCTTAGAAAAAAATCTATCCATGGGCTGCACGATTATACGCTCAGCGCAACTTACACGCAACTCCATGGTTTATCCACGCAAGCTCATCTCCGGGGTGGACATTTTGGTTCAGACTGTCCCGTTAGGACAGGAGACGAGCCACTCCGGAGATCGCGTTATCACGCCAAGGTCGACGAAGGAGCAATCGCGCCTAGCGCACATGTAGAAGTCGCGCGGTGTACGCATGCCATTTCGCCGCGCCGTGCAGTGCGACTCCACACCTGTGCCGCCTCCTTGTACAGGTAAAACACCAGCAATACACGCAATAAGCGTATCACCGGCTCCTGCACCTACACTCTAGCAGGAAAGCCTCACACCTCCTCCCACGCCACCATCTACGTCAGCTCCAGCAAAGCCCCACATCACCAACATCGAAGCAGTTAAGATTGACTTGGCTGAATATCAGCGACGACACTCTAAACAGAGGAGCCCGAGATCTGCAGAGAAGACGGCTCGCCGGGTTGAAGCAAAGCTGCGTGTTTTGTTCGATACGCCAGCTATCGCTATCACCACCGCCGAGAAAACAACCTTCTACGCAAATCAACCCAGAAGCTCAACCCATACGCCATCTATGGGTACGGCAACCGCGTTTGACAGCGGCAGGTCAGACTTGACTTTGAGGACGCCTGGAAGACAATGGGTAAGGAGGAGGCGAGGCAGAAGAGGAGAGTAAGTGCTAAGGTCACCGCAATAGGTATATACAGCTCTGAGTGCATGCATTTTAGGCAGCACTTTTTATTTCTTTTTTAAAACTCATGAATATATTTTAAATAATTTTTTCTCTGGGAGTGTAGTGAATACTTTTCAATTTTTGAAAATTTTCACTAGGGGACTATGTAACACCCCGTACAAGCTCCGCAAAAAGTTATAAAAAATCAAACACTTAAATTTATTGAATGACATTTTAGATTATACGAGTGCATCTTGCGCTCCCCCACTCTCTATATGAACGCTACGCGCCACAGCTGACAGCTGAGCTCACAGCAGCAGAACAACAGCAGCGCCACGAGCCAGCTAGCGGTAGCAGCAAGCAGCAGCAAGAAAACGGGGAGAGTGCGCAACACGCGTTTATACCTATACATAGCGAGTGGCGAGCGCAGCGGCGCGATTATGATTAGAGAAGGAGTAGTGAGCGAACGGCGGCGCGGCGTGCGCATTATATTATAAGTATATGAATGATAAATGTATACAGATGTGAATGTATGTGTGCAGGTATGAATGTGAGAGTTTTTTCGGCGGCTCGATACCCGCTATCTCCGTGGCTTATATTAGAACCCGTATAAGCTATCCGAGCTCACTAGCTCCAGCGCAACTAAAGCGCCTAGTCTCTTCTCAAGAGCAACTTACGCCTTGAGAAGATATAGAACTTAGAAATATTTTAGTATCGAAAAAAACTTATGAATATAGCTTGTCGAACCTGATAACGCAACTAACGCGTATTGTCTTACAAATATAGTGTAAAATCAAAACGAACATACAAAACTCTCAGTTATAAAGAATACTTGCAATTTACGCAATATTCTATTTTGAAAAGACTACTGATATGATATATTTTGGTTATTAACAAGAAATAACAAACTTTTATTATTGAAATAACTCTCCACTACCTGGTATCCCCCACCTATCACATATTATAAGAATATACTATTATATAGAATCGAATTTCTATTTGTGATCTGCTGTCAGAATTTTAAAATCTAATACGCGCACAAAACCAAGAAGAGTCGTGACCGTTTTACAATCTTACTTTAAGTTCCTCATTTATCTACGAGCGTCTCTGTACGACATCTTGTGTTGAAACTGTCTATCATGGTTTTCGATGCACTATTGAAACCTTTGACGTAATTAAAATCTTGCCCGCATCAATTTCAAAGGCATGATCGACCTACATGCATCTCCGATTCGCCTCATCATGTCCTCAGCAGTTGTTAGTGGCTAAAGTATACATTTATAGGTATTATTTCAGATTTCTAGTGCTTGCGAATATTATCAGTATGCTTATGCACTCTCTCACGCGCTGATAACAGAAACGTTTCAGATTGCCAAACAGATAATAATCTAAAATGAAGAGATTCGGAGAGCGCGCAGACCAGCGTCGAATAGGAGAATTCAATCCAATCCATCTTCTTGGAAACTTATAGTTCAGTGTAGCAGTAACGCGCGCCGAGTTATGAGGAGGCGCTCCATCCTGCTGTACCACATTGTTCGAAGATTGATGGGGTTTCCTGCAACCAATTCGTGAAATTGCCGTCGAAGAAATGTCCTATAGCGTGTTGATGTTAGAGTTTCTTCAATAAATACAGGTCCAATGATTCGATCACCAATTATACCTATATGTATAAATATTTAGGCAAATGTCAATGAGACTAATTTTTTTTTATTCAAAATTTGTATATTGGCTATAGAATATCGCATATTAAATACTTGTTACACCTATCCACACTCTAGTTTTCCACCTATTTTGTCGGTCATGCTCTCGATACGAATGTGGATTTTGCTTGCTCTATATACGATCGTTCTGCTTGTTTATTGGCCCATTATTTGTAAATGTCGATTCGTCAGAAAAACACACAGAACGAAAAAAGTTTCTGTCTCGATTTAGTTGATCAATGCCCCATCTACAAAATTCAACTCTGCAAGCAAGATTGATTCGTTGCAATTTATGCATTTTTCTTGGCTTATAAGCCTTGAATCTAGATCTGAGAATTTTCCTCACGGATTCTCTAGCCAGGCCTAAGTAAATATAAAAATAAAAGTATTAAAGCAAAATTATATGAGATATATGAAGTAGTTAACGTCAACTTTCATAGCATTGCTCGTGACAACATTTTTGTAGAATTAAACTAATGGGAAAACTTAAATGTCACCTATCCCATGCAAAGAAAGTAACTGATAGAAAAATTAAATATTAAATCAGAAATCCATAAACCGGAGACCCTACGCGCCGATAATTGTAATGAAAATATTTATGAATAAAATACGTCGACAAATTAGAAGAAGGCGAACAAAGCAAGGATATGATCTAAAATCAAAGCTCCTTAACGGATAAAACCTACCCCGCACCCCGCGAACTTTACTTAGAGAATTTGTTTTAATAATAACTCTTTCTCTATCAGGGCCGTCTTGGACTGTTCGCGTCCAAGCTCTGCGAGCCGTTTTTAGTACTCCAAATTGAATGAATTTTCGCAAAACCCTAAGGCCAATAAAATATATTGATAAAGAATTTGATGATAAACTTACAATAAAAGAAAGCGTTTACATGCCATATCAGTTATGAATGTGTCTGGATCATATAGACATTATCAGAAGGATCATTGTATCGAAGATATCATAGTCGACAAAAATCGTATGGTAATTTTCCCTACCACAGATTATCAACCGTAATCGGTAAACGATATAAAGTATAGCTATTTTTGCCGTCGACGGACGATAAATTTACATTCTTTATAGCACTGAGTGCCATAAATACACATGTACTATACTCGTCACATAAGTATTCCTTTATAGAATGTCGTTAAGAACCCTCGATACAAAAAGCTCTCAAAATTGTCAAATAACCGCACTTATGTTTGGCATTGTATTAGCATATACAAATATTACCTATTAAATGCTGCATGACCTGAAACAGTTTCTCCGTCATAATTTTCTTCAAACATTCTTCGTGCGTTCACTACATTGTTATCGCAAACGTTCAGACAACGGAAAATTGTAGTATGCTTTTGATCCGCATTTATGCTGCAGTTTTATGTAAAAACATCGGTTAGCTCACAATTAGGCCATTCGCTTTTCTACCAATAGCAATCTCAATACATCAACCTATGACAGTCTATCTAATAATATAGTCCGGCTATACAAACTTCTAATTAAGACTTATGCTACCACTATTTTGCGAATATATTTCGTAAATTATAACCTACATTTACTTTTACGAAGTTTTCGTGGATGTACATTAAAATAAAAGGCGATTACATAAATAAACATCAAATCTGGACTATAGAATGTTCTATGAATAACTAATGAGCGAATAAAAAAAACACACATTGACAATTAAATATTAAACATGGTAGGCTCTACGATTTTGGAGCAAGCGTGCTTAGTTAAGTGATCCGACTTTTATTTCATGGTAAAACGTCGAAAAGGCTCGAGGAGAACCGCAACCCACAGCACACGACTATTCTACGAATAGTCGAAAAATTACAAGCTCTACAATTCGGTTTCTTAAAAGAACTTTAGTATGCGCGTTCCAAAATCACAGAGCTTACACTGCTTCTGCTTTTTGCTAAAGCATAGAGGTGTGCTTCGCAGAAAGACCTCTCACGAGCCTCGCAACGATTTGTCGTGAAAAAAGCCCGTTTACTATGCAAGAACTTAAGTGCGCTAGCTGCGAAATCACAGAGCTTACATTGCTTCTGCTTTTGGCTAAAGCATAAAGGTGTGCTTCGCAAAGAGACTCCTTTCAAGCCTCGCTAACGATTTTTCATAATAAAAGGCGGTTTACGTTGCAAGAATTTTAACGCGCTTGCTCCAAAATCGCAGAGCTTGCCGTGTTTCTGCTTTTTCAAAAAAAGAATGTGTTTTTTTACAATTATTTTTTATTTTCATTATTATCAGAAGCAACATAAGAAAGCGTTAGTTGGATAGCTGAGAACACTCTGCTGTCGTTGTGTGGAGCCTTGTCCTTATCCGACGGACTCTCTGCGTCTTGTACACGTGCTCCTCCTCGTTCTTGGGCTCAAAAATCTTACAGCGCTCCTTTTAGTCCTTTAGAAGGATTTTCCGGGAAGTTGCTCTCCTGCTCCCTGCGAGAGAAATCGTAGACGAAAATGATAGACACGCGTCTATAAGGTGTACACGCGAACCTTTTGAGCACCTCAATGACAGTGTTGTCCGTGTTACTTGTACATAGGTCTGTCCTGGTCGACGAGCTTTAGTACCCAGAGCATTGCGGCCAGCGCGGTCTACCTGAACTCGCCGACCACCATCTTGCGGATGCACATCTGTAGCTTTGAGTGGTAGGGCGTCTTATTCCTGGCATTAAATTTGCTGATTTTGGCCAGCTTCAGCAGTCAAAAGGTGTGCCTGTGCTGCCCCTTTGCCAGGGCGTAGCTTCTGCTGGTGAAATGCAGGCTTTCGCTCTCTATCACGTCCTCTCGCTTGTAGCCCAGATAATCTGCGAGATGGACTGGCGGTTGCCTGAACGCAGGTTCAGCTTCGTCGACAGCGGGCGCAACTAATTTGATTGCAGTTCAATCTGCAATTCTCTCAAAACATACGTAGATGATCCAGAAAAAAACGACGACGGCCCGGGACTCGCATTAAATCAGTAGCACCGAGAACGTCCTACTGCTCCAAAATCTCCTCAAGAATACGAGCAACATATCGCCAATAAAGACACTAGCAGCACTTTAATCTAAAATGTAAAGCTCGCAGAATACTTATTATTATATTTTTAATCAACGATGCACACAACACACACGTAATATGAATTATGTTGTTAAAAAATCCTAAGATTATAACCTTGTTGCGCACACGTGTTGATCGTTCAAACTTGTTGTTTATTAATCGAGAAGGTGAAGTTGCCGTGGCTGGACCAGCTTCTCCGTAACCCAATAACCCAAGACGGAGATTCCAAAATTTTTAATTATTTATTAGAAATCCCAGAAAAATGCTATAAATATGGGACATTGCCTCGCAACTCAGAAAGCCGCCCAGAATTTGGTAAAAATTTCAAAAGCAGCTTTCCGCAGAAATTTTACCCCGACATTCTTGTCAAAGTCCTGACAAAAAATTCATTAGCATCGTATCGATTCAAAAAAAATACTGGAAGGTAGGTCATGATCTACTCTTCACCGTTCAACAGTTAAAATAATTCTTTAAAAGTTTTATTTTGCAGGAAAAATCAAGTATGTCCGCTTTATTGTGGTCACACTGTATATAACTGTAGATTTGATAACACACTGTAGATTCCCGTGTTGACAAGTCTCTAGAGTTTCGTGTCTTATTTTTTAATCAGGCCACAGTAAGCCAATGAATAATAGTCGATGATTGGGAATAGGAGTGCTTGCACAAGGTGTTGGCGCAGCCTGAGCTTAGTGCTCTTCCGAAAGAAGTAAAGTCTATATACATCAATGTGTGAGCACGTTTACAGATTTGTATAACGTATTCTTTCCACGTAAGTTTGGAGTCAAGCACCAACCCCAGATTACGCACACATGATTTATAGTCGACCCAGGCTTCTCGTATATTGATATAAGTGTTAACAACAGTACACTGAGAAATTCTTCTGGTGGCTGCTGCCCCGGCCCGAGTAGATGGTGCATTAAACGCACTAGATCGTCTCTCCAAAAATTTCGGAAAACTGCTGCCCGAAAATCGTGCATCAGTGTTCCCGTTTAGTACTCTTTTCACCGGTGTGGTGAAGGTAATGCATTTATGTAGTAGGGAGAGCCCAGATCGATTGCCTTAGTCTTAAGAACATTCAGTTTAAGACGATTTTGTGCAGCCTAGCCCATTATCCTTTAGGCGTTAGCACTCATCCTGACAGAACAAGAATCAAGCTCCTTAAAGTGGCATTGGCTGTATATTTGCAGGTCATCCGCAAAGATGAGATGGGACACATCTGAATCTAGACAGAAACCAATATCATTGATGTACAACGCGAACAACAGAGGACCCAAAACTGTCTCCTATGGGACACTAGTGTTTAATGGTAGAAAGGTGGAGAGTTCGTTATTTTCATCAAGGACAGCCTGTTCTTTTACCGTGAGGTAAGATGCAAGCCAGAGAAAAACCTGCTTAGAGAAGCCGAAAGAGGATAGCTCTCTGAGTAGCCTGACGTAAAACACAGTATCAAACGCCTTCCTTAAATCGAACAGAAGTAGCAGAGTGATCCTCTTTTTGTCTTTACCAAGCCTGACTTCATCAGTCAGCTTAATTAGCTCCTCAGGGAAGCATTTTCCACTCTAAGCATAAATATACTTTTTTTGTACAATTTTTTCACTTTTTCAATAAAAATACCCTTAAAGTTATATATATATATATATATATATATATATATATATATATATATAACTTTAAGGGTTTATATACTACTATAACTATACTAGTACTATACTATACTATAACTATTTTATATATATGTGTGTGTGTGTGTATAAATAGTGTCCCTCAAGGTACTATCCTGGGGCCACTACTATTTATATTATATATTAATGATATCTTGAAGGAGATCCCCCTGGACTATATACTGTCTTATGCTGATGATACTGCCATAATTGCCACTGGAGAGAATTGGTTAGAGGCTCAAAGTAATATGAATGAATTTTTATTGGTCATAGATAACTGGCTGGCACTGAATAAATGATCGCTAAATGTACATAAAACAGTCTTTATGACATTCGGAAGCTATTGTAATAGTGTACCTGCTCACATAGAAGTTAAAATACAGGATAGATTGTTGACTAGAGTGGAGAGCTGTAAATACCTTGGAATTGTATTTGACTATAATTTAAAGTGGGATAAACATGTTCAATATATAATTAAGAAAACGAAGTACTTAGTATATATTTTTTACAAGCTAGCCAACATCATGTCGACGGTAACATTACGAATGATATATTATGCTTTTTTCCATAGCATGATAAGCTATGGAATCTTAGCCTGGGGTGGAGTGTATAAAAATAATCGAGATCTGGTGCAAAAATTACAACAGAAAATACTGAAAATAATTAATAAAAACAGTTTCAACGTACATGACAGCCCTCTAAACCTGGAACAACTATTTATCTTCGAGACAATAAGGCTACATTATAACGACCTCAAAACCCAGTACCTAAGTTCTACTAGTGTTACTAGGAAAAAGAGTTTAATTGTACCTAAAAGTTATAAAAGAGTCAGTGATAAGAAAAGTATTAACAAAGCTGTCATTACATACAATGCACTACCAAATGATCTAAAAGTAGTAGATATAAAAAAAAAACCATCAGGTAAAAATTTAATAAGGAGGTGGATTAAAATAAATTGTTAAATATGTATTGATGTTATTCAACATTGAAATTATTTTAATGATTCTATTATCACTGCGTGCGAAATAAATTTAAGCAAAGGAAGCTTTTGTTAAAAATCTAATGAGCATGAGCTTGATGCTTTTAGTTTGTTAAATATAGAATAAGTTTATTTTTTACTAGTTTTAAGTGTTTTTTATATTAGTATTTTTTTAGTGTGTAATGCCACGGCTTGTGAACAGGTAACCTGTTTACCTCTGCAAGATTCTGATTATAACTACACTAGTTATACTCTGTAATATTCTGGCTTAAATAAAATAAAATAAATATGTGGGACGTTCCACGTCAAACGTAACAAAGCTCTGCCCAAAATTCCTTTTGATCTAAAAATTTTTTAAAATATGGAAAATTTAGCATTTTTTATGTACTTTCAATAAGTGAGGGGCGTTTCATAAAATTTTGTTCCCAGACGGAGCTACGCGTTCCTTAACCTTAAAAAATTACTACTTTACGAAATGACCAAGCTGTCAGAAATCACAGGGGCTCAGAAAAATTGCTGAACAAGAATCCGACGGTATTTTTTACCGATACCTCAAGCGTTCGTCTCTAACCTCAAAAAACAGCCCCCAAAATTATTTTTTTCACGCAGTTGAGAGGTTTATCCTGTGATCGACGGGAGGAAAATTATTGACAGAGAGTATTTTTATGTATTTTGTGCTGCTGAACACGAAACCGGCCGTCTTTTTTACCGATACCTCAAGCGCTCGTCCCTAACCTCAAAAAACCACCCAAAATGACTGTTTTACGTGGTTAAGAAATTTACATCTAGAGGAAAATCATTGACGAAGGCTATTTTTTTTTATGAATTTTGGTCCACTAAATTTTTTTTATTTTTTAAAAAATTAAGTAAACTAACTTTACTATATGTCATAATATTTAAAAGAAAGTAATGCGGGCTTTGTAATAAAGACAGTCTCAACCCTGTAAAACGCAGAGAGCTTTCATAGGAATCAATAAAAAAATTGCACAGTATAAACCATATTATCAGTAATCAGTTACATTATTTAAGTGCACTGAAGTAAAAGTAAAAAAATAAAATTTAGTGGACCAAAATTCATAAAAATAGCCTTCGTCAATGATTTTCCTCTAGATGTAAATTTCTTAACTACGTAAAACAGTCATTTTTGGTGGTTTTTTGAGGTTAGGGACGAGCGCTTGAGGTATCGGTAAAAAAGACGGCCGGTTTCGTGTTCAGCAGCACAAAATACATAAAAATACTGTCTGTCAATAATTTTCCTCCCGTCGATCACAGGATAAACCTCTCAACTGCGTGAAAAAAATAATTTTGGGGGGTGTTTTTTGAGGTTAGAGACGAACGCTTGAGGTATCGGTAAAAAATACCGTTGGATTCTTGTTCAGCAGCTCAAATACATGAAAATAGTCGTTGCTTAGAATTTTTCTGAGCCCCTGTGATTTCTGACAGCTTGATCATTTGGTAAAGTAGT
This sequence comes from Nasonia oneida, assembly GCA_037356405.1. Taxonomy (NCBI): domain Eukaryota; kingdom Metazoa; phylum Arthropoda; class Insecta; order Hymenoptera; family Pteromalidae; genus Nasonia; species Nasonia oneida. The sequence continues at coordinate 4,748 of JAZHPH010000671.1, read as the reverse complement.
AATTTTTTAAGGTTAGGGAACGCGTAGCTCCGTCTGGGCACAAAATTTTAAAAAACACCCCTCACTAATTGAAATTACATAAAAAATGCTAAATTTTCCATATTTTTAAAAATGTTTAGATCAAAAGGAATTTTGAGCAGAGCTTTGTTACGTTTGACGTGGAACGTCCCATATATATATATATATATATATATATATATATATATATATGGGATACATAAATATAGATACGTGATCTACAAATGACCTCAATGAAGCAAAAAAAGATATTTGACATTGATTGATGTCCATTGGTTTAAATATAGTAAAATATCGATGTTTGTTAAATACTAATAAGCTGATTGACTAATATACAAAACCAATTGTAAAGACAACTGTATTAATAGTTTGACATTGTAATAAACTGTAATTAATGATTCGTAGCCAACAATTCAATACTGTGAGGTTTTAATAAATTCTAGCTTATCAGCAGAATAACTTTTAAAATTAGTATAATATTTTTTCAAAGTTCGTGTCGCATTATGGTAAGTTTTTTATAGGCCATACATATGTGGATATATCCACGTCAATTTTTCGCAAATTTTCTGTAAAATCTAAAAAAAATGATGAATTAGTGTGAAATATGATACTAAAAATCACATTCTTGTTTACCCACTACATTAAAAAGTTTTTCAAAATTTGTTTGCGTTCTTTATCCGAGAAACTTAATTCCTAGGAGAATTATCGATAAGAGGTTAGGGTAATTTGATTTTATTAGTACTTTTTCATTCAATACAGCCGTACTTCCTAATCTTTACAAAGTTCATGTGATATGTATACGCTATACATATCATTTTACTTCATTGAACCCCATTCACCACCTTTATTTGTTATATCCAGTATCTAGTTAATACAATTAATCTATATTATTTGCATCAAGAATTAAGTTAATATCATCTATTAGAACATTTACTGAGGCTTGGCATCGATGTTTATGGCCAAAATATAAACTCCGCAAAAGAAAATTATTACATAATTAAGTTTGATTTAACTTATTCATTAGTATTCAGCATTTCTAAAAAAGTAAATATAAATAACTTTTAATCGATGGTGAGAAGCTATTAAAAAATCTTATTTTAAGAATTGAATCGTAATTTCCAATTTTATAGAATGAGAGTTAGTAAATAACCTCTGAACTATAAATCAAAAGTTACTAATGTATACTCTCCTAGAAAATGCACTACTTTATATTATTCTATGAGATTGTATGTACAAATATGCAGAAAACTAAACCAAATAAGTTTTCTATGTCCAACATTTTCGAGAGTAAAAAGGCTTGCATTTATCTACAATTTTAGAAGAGGTAGATTGTTTGTGTATCTTGGCTAAGTTCTTCGCGCAGCTTTCAGAACCCTATGGTTTTTGAGATATCTATGATTTAATATTTTATTCAAATTTTTTAGATTTTTTATAACTCTAAAACTAAACAGTCAAACGCTTACCTATCCTTTGGGTCACTTCATCCTTGCAACTGACACCCCATCCCTATAACTAACTAGTAGTAGTGCTTATATAATTAATAGTAACTAAATATTATCATTGACGTGCGCCAAATAACGAATAATCCACGGCTACTCGATGCACAATAATGCGTGCGCCAAACTGCATTATACCTCGCACTCATGCAAAAAGTAGTAGGTGCAACTCGTGTGGCGTTGGCATAATCTACTATTACATTTAAAACAATAACAAAAAGCGGAATAGGAGGAAGCTAAGTGCCAAGGACTTTGTGCAGCGGTTTTTTCACTGACCATAACTTTGCTCTGGCGACTCTTTAAGATCTGACATTTTCTTGCGTTCTTTCAGGGGTATACTGGAATAACACACAAATTTTGGACAAGATTTGTTTGAACTCAAAATTATTTCTGGATTTAAAATATTTACATTATTGCTAGCGGGCTACACGTTTCCCAAGTTCTGTGAAAACCGTCCAGACTATAAGTAGCCGGGAAAACTCGACGCATGTCTCGTCATAATTGCATGCCTACGACGCAATAGCTTAATACTTTTATGATCGGGACACCTAATGCTCAGAATAGTTCTATAATTTGCAGGTGTTTAATCCGACACTGCTCCAGGTATTAAGATTATCCATCGCTGCAGAGGTCCTGAGCTCGGTGCAAGGGTCATAAACCACTTCCACCCCTCGGGTCGCATACCTAACGCATGGTCGAGGCTTCTCCCTAAAAAAGCACTGCAGATTCTAGTATTAATGGACCTGCGCGTCTCTTAAACGCCAGAACTAAGAATAGAAAAGGGAATAAGAATAAGAAACTTTTTAAATAAACTCAGTCTCGGTTTGAAAAAAATTGTACACCGCATTTTTAATTTTGATCCAAATACCTGTAAGATCCGTTTATAAATATTATAATGATAGTATATTGTGCAACTAAGGGGAAAAATTGGCTTTTTCTAGCGAGCTGTTTTCTGTTGCACACCGTACTTTTTATGATAGGTGCACGAATAGGCCACTTATCATACATATAAAAGTAATGGGAAATTCGAGGACTTTTCAAAGTAAAACAATAGTATATTGAAAATTTCGAAAATTTTGTAAATTTCTAAATTTTGTAAATTTAAAAAATTTCAAGTTTTGAAAATACTTATAAAGACACACATCCATCGTATGGGCTGCAGAGTGAGGAAAAAACTACGTCGTAAAGAATTACGTCGTGCATAATGTTTCATTTTGGGCATCCTAATATTTGTGTTGTATAGTAGAATTCTGTTTCTTTTTCTGGTTCCACCTTTTTTGTTGTGACTCGTAATCTTACTCCAGCTAGCTAAATTAAACGAATTTTTAACATCCAGTGACGAGAGCACTTTTTGGATCCTCCTTTCCGTTTTTTCTCTTTTATCAAAGATGGTATAAATCCATCTTCCTGAAGCCGTATAGTTTTTCTGCTAGTCCACTTGATCCTTCTATCCCACACAGCATGAAACATTTCAATGAAATAATTAGGAATATTTTAGTGACATGTATCCATGGAATATTTCGGAAATCTTTTATGAAAAATATATCAAATGATTCAATCGAAATATTTTGTAAAATATTTTCAAAATATTTCATAAATGTTTGGTTGGAAACTTCAAAATTGTTTTTATACATTTCAATATCTTATTTACGAAATTTTCCATAAATATTTCATAAAATATTGCCATATGGCCTGATTTTTCCTTACGCTGATTATGCATTAAGGATCTGGCCCGAAGTGTCCAGCATGAAGAGTGGTCTGGATATCTTAATTTTTCCCAGTAGTTTATATCTTTTTAGTAATCGCACGAGGAATTCTTTTTCCCAGTCCGCAGCGAATATCTGTTCTTTGAAATATCAATTGTACGAGTCGACATCTACTTTTTGTTTACGGACATAATGCCTACGTAGGTCTTAAGCTACTTCACAGTAATTTAAATAAAACTGTACTATCCTAATATTTTCTTCTTAGTGGTGCTCAGTAGGCTGAGCACATCTTCTTAGCGCCGGAGGATATAACTTGACTTATTGGTGCAGCTTTTCAATACATGCCCCAATGCGTCGTATTTAAAGCAGCAGTTACTTCGATTTTCCGTACTTGGACGTATGTTGGCAATATGACCAAAGCCTAGGCACCTAAATGACTTAACTTATTTCCATATTACATCGCTTATTCTGCAGACGACCCAACCTTTCTTAATCATTTTTTGAGACAGTGACCCATTAAAACTCAACACAAACAACGAGGTTAGATAAATGTCTAAATAATAAATAATAAGAAAAATCTAAATCATATTTAAATGGAGCTCGGCTGAGTGCGACTTGACTTCAACTGCTAAAGTTTTTTAGTAAGGATGGCTACAGCACCTCTATCCGCCACCTGAGGATATGCCACTAAGAAGTAGAGCTTCTCTCTCGTGGTTGTGTGTCTATTTGTATGCAGATATATGGTTGCATGGGTAAGTGCATAAGCTTGTCTTGTAAATCTAAGATGTATGTGCGTGTGTAGTATATGTGTAAGTTCGTATGCATGGTTAACAATTTCGACCTTAAACTCAGTGACTCAGGTGGGATGTTACTAGAAATCAAAGTTAGTTTTGTCTCTGACAAAAATATACGTGCTTCATTACACGACTAGTCACGTAAGAAATTGTGTGATTTCTCATGTAATTTCTGTAGTGAAGATTTAGCCTCATTTCTCACGTAATTTACTACCTGAAATATCACTAATGAAAGGAAGTATATGTATTAACCCATTAACGCGCAAAATCGTATTTTTGTGCACGCAATTTCAAGCGCGCAATTTATACAGAAAAAGATGGGACCTTTCCTCCAAAATCCTCCTTAGGGGGTTTTCGAGGGTGCTCTTTCAGAATCCGGTATCAGTTTTGCGTTAAATTGTCAACAACCTTATTAAATTTGCATTGTAATAAAAAAATCAATTTTTTCAGGTTTTTTTTTGTTTTTTCTTGATTATTTTCCTGTTCCGACATTGAAACCAACTTTCTATGAACAGAAATCGCGGTCCCGATGTTTAAGCTTTCAGAAACCGTCCGGGGAAATTTTTTTTTCTGGCACCGTTTTTCCAAAATGGCGGTTTTTGATGATAGTGTTATACGAAAGTTTATAATTTTTTTACTCAATAAGTATCAACTTTACAAAAAAAGTTAATACCACAAAAAATACTTCAAATTACTCGAAGAATACGTGTGAATTTTTTCAGAGCTGTTTGGAA
>JAZHPH010000670.1:0-28024 GCA_037356405.1 Nasonia oneida | reverse complement strand
CATAAATTAATAGTTTAAAATTATGGAATTTTAAACTGAATCATCAAAGAAACTCAAATAAATGAAAAAAAAAATCTGGAAGTAAATGTTTTAATTTTATATCGCTTGTCAAACATTTTAAAATTGAAAAATTATTCATGGATCTAATTTTTCATTGAAGGATAAAATAAAAAAATAACCTCAGGGGTAAAAGAATCAAGAAAAAAATTTTTCTTCGTAAATCTCGAAACATGTCAACTTTAATTTCTTATTTTCTTGATGGTAGTGCAATTTTCAACCAAATCTAGCCGATTTGATCAATTTTATATTGAAAAAATAGTGAAAAATTGCACGTTTACCCCTAAAAAAAACAGGGTATAACACCCTTCGGGGTAAAAGTTGTGCCTACAGTAGCGTCTTTTTATAAAAAAGAATTTAGCGTTGGTTTTATTTAAACTCCAAATAGTTTTTGAGATATTAGAAAAACCTGTTTTTGGGGGTAAACTTCAAGGGTGATTTTCACCCCTTAAATCGACGAGTTAAAAAACACGTGTCTAATATTTTCTCGAGTACTACAACATATCACAAAATGATCAAAATCGGTGAGGTACACTGGGGACCCTTCCTTGTTAGTATCCTATTAATTACGTACGGGCCTGCGAACGGAGTTGCAAGTTTGGCTGCAATGCCTCCCGCGGTCGAAGACAGTACGTGATTTCTTTTTAACACTTCATCGCCCATGGAAAATTTTACATCCCGATATCTAGCGTTAAAGTATCGCGCTTGACGGGTTTGAGCTTCTCGTGCGTTATCGTTCGCATGTTCGTGGAGCTCTTTCTTCTTGGCGGCGCAGAGATTTAGGATGCTTTGGCTGTCTGCCGAAGTTGAGCATGGCTGGTGAAGTTTTAAGCGACTCTTGATATGACGTGTTTATCCCAAACGAAATTCGGCGATGTGTTCATCATTAGTTTTTGTGTGATCCTTCTATAAATTCTCGGATCATGGTCTTTATAGTTCTGTTCACACGTTCTACCGTATTTGGTTGGGGATGGTACGGTGGAGTGTACATGTGACGTACGTTCCTCTCACTCAGAAATTTATCGAGCGACTTGTTTCTGAATTCCGTTCCGTTATCCGATAAAACCACTTTCGGAGTTCCAAACCGCAAGAAGACGCGTTCATTTAGGTTTTTAATGATCGTCTGTGCGTTAGATTTTCGAATAGGGATACATTCGACCCACCTTGTGAACATATCTTGGAAAATTAATTGATACTCGTGTCCACGTGGTGATTTGGGAAGTGGCCCCATTACATCACCGGCTTCGGTTGCCCACGGGCGCAAAAAATTACGATTTCCCATATATCCTGGGGGTTTGCTCTGCTGAACTTTGCACTGTTGGCAGACGTAGCACGTTCGGACGTAATATTCAATGTCTTTGTTCATGGCCAGAATTACTGTACAGCAACTCGTTGTTGAGTTTTTCGACGGCCGAGGTGACCTGACGTTGGCTCGTCGTGACATTCGATGAGTGCTTGCTCCCTTTTCTCTTTTGGTAGAACTAATTTCATCATCAACGAATGGATCGGGGCAGTAGTGATATAGTTTACCATTCACTACTTTCCAACCAGGATGTTCTAACGGTCGTAGCAGTATTTTCTCACGAAGACCTTCGTACCATGCGTCTGTTGAAGCTTCTTGCGAGTAAATGCTTGCTATCTGGGCCTGTATTTCTTCGAACGGTTCGTCCTCTTCGTACATCCGGGATAGTGCATCCGGGACGTGATTAAACGATCCTTTTCTATGGTGAATCGTGTAGTCATATCCCTGCATCTCTAGAGCCCAACGCGCCAGCCGTCCCGTGGGGTTGCGTAAATTGCAAAGCCATCGGAAACTACTGTGGTCGGTTATTACGTCAAAATGATAGCCTTCGATATACGGGCGAAATTTCCGAATTGCCCAAAGTACTGCCAGACATTTTCTTTCACTTGCAGTGTAATTGCGTTCAGCCGCTGTCATAGTGCGACTAGCGAACGAAATGACTTTTTCCTCTCCCTCTACTGTCTGGGTTAGTACTGCTCCCAGCCCAGTGCCAGATGCGTCACACTCAATGCAGAAGGTTTGGTTAAAATCCGGCCGTTGCAGTACTGGTGCAGTGGCCAAGAGCATTTTCAATTGTTCGAATCAGTTGTTTCAAATCGTGGACGAAAACCATCTCGGTTTACGAGTACGCCTAAGTAGCGGACTTCGCTTTGACAAAAGCGACTCTTAGCCCGATTTATGGTTAATCCAGCTTTTACAAGCTTATTCAGAACTGTCTCCAAAATTCGAAGGTGTTCTTCGAATGATTCGGTGCAAATTATTATATCATCTAAGTAACTAACAGTTAGGCTCCAGATCTGGAGTTATTAAGAAATCGATCATTCGCTGGAAACATGCAGGTGCACCCGCTATACCGAACGGTAGGCGTTTCCATTGGAACAAGCCCATACCTGGTACGGTGAATGCGGTATATTTTCTACTTTCCTTTTTCACTTTGATTTGGTTATAAGCATCACTCAGATCTATCGTAGATATATATCGTGCTCGCTGCAATTTGCTTAATATGGTGTCCATGTAAGGTAAGGGATATGCGCTGACTTGAGACAGTTTATTCACTGTTCGATAGTCGATACACATGCACCGTCTGTAGGATCGGTCGCATTCCCTTTACGTACCATCACGACTGGGCTGGACCAATCGCTATCGGATGGCTCAATGATGTCGGCCGCATGGAGCTTTCTCACTTTAGCGTGTAACATCTCTTCCAGTCGTTTGGACACCGGATAATATTTCTGTTTGATCGGACGACATGTTTCGATCTCCAGATCAAATTCGACCAGATTAGTAAATCCGAGCGGACCCTCATATTTAGGTATCAATCGGTCGAGCTGATTTCTTCTAGCATTCTTCTTTGGCCTTCGTGTAAATCTTGGAGACCAATTGCTGCTAGGGTTGGTTGGCCATCATTGAGCGATGTGGCTTTTTCGGTTGATATGACCTCGCTGGAATTCTCGATAGTCAGTGTACGTTCGCGTGGACTGATACGAGCATCGAATGCGGTGGCGAAATCTGCGCCCAGGTTGCAACCTTCACGTAGTTCAGGTACTACTAGGGCTGTTAGTGTCCTGGTTTGACCACCGATTGTAAAAGGTAAATCGACAGTTCCCGTGACCATGGTGGTGTTGCCATTTGCCATACAGGCGACTAGTCCATCGCACGGCTTTACCGTGGCATTGCATGCATTGGCTAATTGCACGGACGAAGTCCCAATACAAGTTTGCGTGGCACCGGGGTCGAATAAAGCTCGAAACCGGAATTGGCCTACTTGGACTTGTACCCACCAGCGATTATCCGGTAGAACACCATTGCTACTCGTAGTTGCGCAGTGCGCCACAGCGGTCAGTGTTGGACCGGTCGATGGTTTTATTGAGACCCCGTTATCTGCGGAGAAGTCAGTAGGGGTCCCCTTTACTGTTCCTCCTCGCCTTTTCTTGGTATAACCAGGTTTTACTTGGTTTTACTTGGTATAACAAGGTTTCTTGCAAGTCCAGCAGAACTTCTCTTTCTTCTTGTCAGACTGTTCATTGGAGTTAGGCGGTTTATTCTTATCACCCTCAGCTGATTTAGTATTTTGAGGAGTAGCGGCTGGATTAGCCGAATCAGCATTTTCTTTGGCTGGGCTCGAGTTTTTCTTGGGCGGGAAATTTCTGTGATTCTTTTCGTTGTTACTCCCGTTTTTATCGGTTGCAGGGGTAGCCAGGTTCATCTCAGTTACTAGCTGTTTAATCAGCTGTTTCAGCTCTTCTTGGCTTCCTACATTGATAGCAGCCACCGTGGCCTGGTTTTTCGGTTTTGGCTTTTCAGCTGGGTGATATGCTAAATCGGGTAGTAACGACTTCTCCGGCGTAGGTGGTGGTTTATACGTCATCTTCGAATGCGTTCGTACTTCTGCGTTTTGAGCTTTAACTTTGAATTCTTGTAAGGTGTTGACCTCACTACGGCCGAAGATAAGTTTTAAATCGGGAGCCATGTTCTGGTATAGTATATCCAGCTTTTGACGTTCTCCCAGTTTCTCGGACATTCTGTCAAACAGGCTCATTAGGCCGACGTAGTAGTCACGTATACACCATTTCAGTGCTTTGCCTTGTAATAATTGGCTTAAACCGTTTAAAAGTTCGGTTTCTTGGATGAGAGAATAAGCTAGTTTCCAGCATTCTTCAACCCGGAGCAAGAATTCTTCGATATCTTCATTGCTTTTGCCGTCGAAACGAACGTTCCATTTGCGGACGATTTCGCCAATATCACGTGGTTTGGAAGGTACAATCGTGTTATAATTGGGCAAATTCATTGTATGTCCGACGTATGCTTGTATCGAGTTGTGGGGGGTACAAGTACTGTCTGTGAATTTCCCGTTTGATAATCAAGGGTGGTCGTGGCTGATTGTATTGGGTCAGTGGTGACACCGGGATTCATCGGGAGATTGAGTAGATAGTTTTGTTCGCCACACGGCCGATACGGTTCAACTGTGGGGTTTGATAAATTCCCGACAGTTGTTTGCGCTTGAAATACCGGAGGTACAATTCCATAAAACGGATGATTCTGCCCGATTATATACTGATTTGGCGGTCCGGAATAATAGTGATTAGGGTGAATCATCGGTTCCCCCGTCGCCCAAACATCCCTATGTGATACATGGGGATTTTGCCAAGAAGCAGAATTTGGCCAGCCAGGTGCAGGTATGACCATCTCGCTAACCGTTGGTTGCGGTCTAGTGCATTCTGGTCTAGTCATTGGTACAGTTATTTGGCCGTACGACTGCATATTTTGTGCGTACGCATTCGTTTGTACATTCGTTCGATGGCCGGTGGATGATGTTGTAATCGGTCGTGAGCGTACGATTGTCTTGGCGGTCCGTCATAAGCATTGCTGTATATCGAACTTTGTATCGGCTGCTCGTTCGAAGTATTACTAGTTGTGAGTGTTGTCGCTATTACCTCGTTTGGTTGGAAATAGCGGGTCGAATACGTATCGCTGAAACTCACTTGTCTAACTGGGTTTGTCTGACCTTGCAGGTTTGTGTGATCGTGCGGCTGTTGTGCAGCTTGTTGAATTCGAGTGCTGCATATTGGTGTTTGTTTGCCGTCGTTCACTCCTGTTAGAATTTCGATGTAGTCGCAGGCTTTGTGGTACATTTTCTTGTAATTGATACGACCTTCTTCAATTTCTGTTAAATTTTCGGCTATGACTTTTGGTATTACGTATTTTTGTTCTTCCATCCAGATTGAACATACGTCACGTTTCGTTTGTACGGTTGGAGCCTCTGCTTACACTGGAGGTATTCTCAAGCTATCAAGTGATGCATTGTCTACCGGCATCGTAATTTCGACCTCGTCACTTAAATTAATTAATTGGACATCCGGTCGTTTTGAAATATCTTGTAACGGTTGTCTTGGTAAATCTTGCAACGGTTGTCTTATTATCGGCCGCTGTAAATTATTGTTTGTTAAATTTACTTGTAGCCAGGTAAATTCGTTTTCAATATTTCTCCGAATGCTGTTTTCCGCCTGTCTATATTCTACTTGTTGGTCACGTGGCGAGCTATTTGCTGTTGGCTCTGGATGTTCATTCGTTGTTGAATATGTCGATGTATTCTGGATGTTATTTGCCGAGACTACGTAATTTTCTCTTAGTCTATTATACGTTGGTTCTTCTGTGACGTTGTAGTGCGATAAATCTGGGTTTGATGCTATATATCGCGCGCGGAGTGTCGCTAGGCATCTAATTAGCCTCATTCTCCTAGTGTCGTCAAAACCGGACGTATTTAGCTCTAACGCAGTATTTGTTTGTTCCATATTTAACGATGGTTTGATATTCTTGTGCGGTCTATGGTTTCACCAGAGCTGTTTCTTGAAGTATCTTCCTCGAAATGCACCATCGCGAAAGTTTCTTACGGAAATTAATTCGAAAACTAATCTGGCTACTTTATTTCTCGCACGCTTCAATTTCCATGCACGATATCTGGTCGTTCGATTAATTGTTCTATTATGGGTGAACGTACTTAAAAACAGAAAAAAAGTAAATCGAGTTCCAAAATTAATAATTGTAACAAAAAAATTATTTGTTACTATCAATTATTAAATTATCAACTGCTTGATTAAAAGTAAGGTTAATTTGTGCAGTTTTTAATTATGTATTTCGAACGGTTAGTATTTTACAATAGTAAAAGAAACTTTTCCAATTGAAAAAAGTTTTACGCGAACTCTGCGCGAAAAAAATTCAGTTAATTAATTAGACAATGCAAAAATTAATTAATTATTCCGTCGATCGGCCTTATTTTTCCAAGCAGTCGTTCAACTAACCCGTTCAATCGAAGTCACATCAATTACGCACACCTTAATTATGCTATAGTCCGATCGGACGTTCGCTTAAATCGCACAGTAATATACGCAATGTTTCGAATATTCTAGTTGTCGAATATTTGCGGAGGGAAGACAAAAATTCTATTTACAGTCGTGCAAAGACTTTAATCGAAAATAAAATTAATTTTCAACAGATGTTTGTGCGTGTGAGATATACACTAATTGCTACGAACGTAGTATTTAAAATCGTGTATATACGTGGGAAGCAAAATTATTCGATCGACAAGAGTCAGAATTAAATTCGAATATTATTCCCGTTGCTATCTCACTCGCACTCGCAGCCGAAAAACTTTGCTCCTGCGAGCGACACTGTTTCGGAACGTAGCGCGTGGATATAAACAAACCGCGGAGCCCGCTAGCCTACACCGTCGCCCGTAGTTTGCCGCGCGCAAGTATATATAGCTATACTTGTGTCTGTACGCTCGCTCGGCTTTGTGTCTTCTGCCGCACGCTGTTTTCGTACGGTATTTTTCCGGTACTGGAATTCTTATAGTTTAACTATATTATTTAACTAAACTGTTTTTACCATGCTCCTATACACAATTGGGCGCCATTGTAACGGTTACTTTTGTATGCATCGTTATCTATTATTCTATTTGGATGTTAAATAAAGGTAAATTATGCTCGCGAACTATACAAGCTTGTACTCGGCTAGTACAGCTTCTGCGCGTACGAACGTACGCGCCCGCGGAGGCGGCAGGATTCGGGTAAATGAACAAAAGGTAGTTAAAATGAAAGAATAGTCTATATTATCAAATATTGTTACAAGATTGTCCGATGGACGAGCCACCGGAACGTGCGAGCTGTACATCGAGAAAGAGAGGAGGAGTATTGTCGCTCGAATAACGGAGAGAGAGAGTGCTGGTACTTACTCGTCGTTGGACGTCTCGAGTCCAGGTACAATGGTCTGCGCGGTATTCGGCCGGTCTCGCTCCACCAGGATGTGAGCCTCGCAGGTACAACAACGGAGTAACACGCATGCACGGAGAAAACGTACACGGAACGTACGAAATAATACAGTACCAAGCGTACAGAAATCGTGGCTGCGTTATCGAGTCTAAGTTCTCCCGAGCGGTTTTCGTAGGCAGGCGCACGCGTCTATCGGCGAAATACGACTGTGTCGAGTCGCGTGCTCGTTCTCTCACGGTTGCCGAATAAAGTCGCGGCAACCCTGTTACCAGCTCACTCTCTCTCTCTCTCGCTCTCCTGCGCCTACCTTCTCTCTCTCTCTCGCTCTCCTGCGCATACCTTCTCTCTCTCTCTCGCTCTCCGGCGCCTACCTTCTCTCTCTCTCTCTCTCTGTCTCTCTCTCTCTCTCTGTCTCTCTCTCTCTCTCTCTCTCTCTCTCTCTCTCTCTCTCTCTCTCTCTCCGCCTCAGCTGGTCATCATCGGCGTTGGTAGCTAAAATATAATGTAAATTACATTGGTCAAGATTAACCGGAGATATCATGACGTGCACATAATAATAATTATGCGCGCTCGTCATAATATATATATATATATATATATATATATATGACTAAGGGTATTTTTATTGGAAAGGTGAGAAAATTTTACAAATAAAAGTGCATCCATGTCTATAGTGAAAAATGCTTCCCTGAGAAGCTATGAATTAATTAATTTATGCTGGAAACCCGAAAACTGCCAAAAGTGCCATCTGTGGCTCCGTACCATTTTGGTAAAAAGTGATTTAAAAATCTGAAAAAATTCAGGTGCATTGGGAACTGTTTCTGAAACATATTTACAGTGGGTGAGAAGAGAAAAAATGTTTGATCTTCGATTTGACATATATCATCAGCATGCCATTAATTTATAGGGAGGGACTAACGACGAGCAACGACACCCCTATAAGAGGAAGCGAAAGTTTTGAAAAAAATCGATTTTTACATTTTAGCTTTTTACTTAAGAACTGCTTGACAAAATCGTTCAAAATTTTAGCATCAGATAGCTTTTTTATGTTAAAACATAAAATACAATTTTGAAGCATTTGACTATATTGTTTTGAGATATAAGGAATCAAAAAATTTTCAAAAAAAATTGAAACCTTGATATCTTAAGAACCATAGGGGTTTGAATTCTGCGAAATGAACTTAGCCAAAACACATAAAATACCTACATTTTTCCAGAATCTCAAGTACGTTAAGGCCTTTTTACGCCCGTAATCAAGGTACAGAAAAATCATTTTTTTGAGTTTTTGATTTATTAATGAAAAAATAAGTAGTCAAATCGCTTGAATTTTAAATGGGATATAGTTTGTCATATGACCCATCGACATGATTTTTTTCGTGAGGTTATGATGTTTAGTTTTAGATATATGAATTTAAAAAAAACAGCTTTCTCATTTTATCTGTCGAACAAATCGGTCGATCCCGAGGTCCAAACAAGGCAAAGTAGGTAATTTTATTCTCTTTTAAATGCATTTTAGCTGAATTGTTTGTAACAATAGAATGATTGAAAAAAAAACAAAAAGTTGTTTTTCAAAAATCAAAACTTAGAATCCAAAAATAGATATGCATGTCAAATTTTATTGATATTGACGGAGCAGTTTTAGAAATATTACGGTATACACACATCCACACACATACACACACATCTATACGGATATTTTTGTACGGACAACACTTGATTTGAACTTCTAATACACTAAAAATTATTTTCTAGAAGTTTTGACGAAACTCACAATTTTACTATTACAAAGCTTTCTCTAGGAGGAAGCAATAGGGAATCTAAATTTTCTAATGATTATTATCTAATAATCGGCTTATGTTTTTTAATATATCAGCTATATCATCATTTAAATGTAATTTGATTATAATCCGTGTTTTACTTAATCGATATATTGATATGATTATCAAGAGATGATTATCATCTCAAATCTGATGATCAAACTTATGGTACATTTATAAGTTAATGGCCATCTTTTGCTTCCTGCTAAAGGAAGCTACGTAATAGTAAAATTTTGAGTTTCGTCAATATTTCTAGGAAATACTTTTTGGTTTGTTACAAGTTCAAATCAAGTGTTTTTAGAAAATGTCCGTATGGATATGTGTGTGTGTGTATGTGTGGATGTGTGTGTATGTACACAGTAATATTTCTGGAACTACTCCGTCGATATCAATAAAATTTGACATGCATATCTATTTTTGGATTCTTAATTTGGGAAAAACAGTTGATTTTGCGTTTTTTTTTTTAATCATCCTATTGTTACAAACAATTCAGCTTTGACGAGACACGAGTCTCGCACATGTAAATACGTGTGAAGACGGCCGCAATAAACACGGCATGCGCAGCGAGCGCGCGCGCAACGAACGAAAGGCGAGTCCGCACGAGCGCGGAGCGCGGCGGTACGCCGTAAACGCACCTACATATTTCCGCGCCGCGCGCCATTATAAGGCGGATCGCGCGGCACGATGAACAGTTCTACTCGAGCTCCACTCCGGGTATCGTGCGCACACGTTACTACAAGGAACAGCGAGAGATAGACCTGCGCGGACGAGGCAACCCGGAACACCCGAGCGACATCGAGCACACGAGGCAACCCGGAACACCCGAGCGACATCGAGTCTCGTCTACGTGAACACACGTGATGATACCAGGTGCCACCGTAAAAATCCTAACCCACATTCCGACACATTGCTGCCACCCTCTGCCACTGTGAGCCCACAGGGTTAAGGGAGTAACAATTACAACACCGGCGATTCACCCGGTCGTGCGCTCACGTCCTGGTGAAACAAAGGTACATTCCTAATCAACAAAGCCAGCCTTACGCCGACATCTCACGACTCGCTTTATCTCTGTGCGCACACAGGTTAAAGATAGGAACGAGACGAGCGACGAAGATTTGCGAAGCCGTGCGCACACGACTCCACAAATCCGAGGGATAACCTCAAAATCCGCCACCGATCCGTCATACCGCCACCGTACCGAAACACCGTAGCCGCGAACACCGAATCATTCTTGTAACAAAATCGCATAGATATTCTTGTAAATTGTCAACTGCGTTAGTTTAAACAATTCTATTTGTAAAGGCGAAATATTTTTAACAAGACGCATAATTGATTTCTGTTTCAGTTAGGATTTAACAACTGATTACAAATTGCTATTCTTTACTTAAGAAATATATTTTGGTATTATTAAAAATATAAAAACGGACTCTTTTCTTGCCTCTTTCCCCTATCCAGATCCTGAAACCGACTGACTATCCAGTCTCTTGGGGAAAGTTAAACCGTTACACAGCTATAATGCATTTAAAAGAGAATAAAAATTCCTACTTTTCCTTGTTTGGTCCTTGGGATCGACCGCTTAGTTCGGCAGATAAAATGAAAAAGGTGTTTTTTTTTAAATTCATATATCTAAAACTAAACGTCATAACCTCACGAAAACAATCATGTCGATGGGTCATATGTCAAACAATATCCCATTGAAAATTCAAGCGATTTGACTACTTTTTTTCAGTAATAAATCAAACCTCAAAAAAAAAGATTTTTTTTGTGCCTTGATTACGGACGTAAAAAGGCCTTATTGCACTTGATATTTTAGAAAAAGTAGATAGTTTATGTATTTTGGCTAAGTTCATTTTACAGCTTTCAAACTCCTATGTTTCTTATGATATCAATGTTTCAATTATTTTTTTGAAAAGTTTTTTATTTCTTATATCTCTAAAACAATGTAGTCAAATGCTTTAAAATTTTATTTGGTGATTTAACATAAAAAAAGCTATCTGGTGCTAAAATTTTGAACGATTTTGTCAAGCAGTTCTTAAGTAAAAAGCTAAAATGTAAAAACCGATTTTTCTCAACAATATTTTATTTATTGGACCTATAAATTTAGTTGGAGAAAGCTACGTGCCAATGAATTGGCAGCGGTTTTAGTCACGATCGCGACACGGAAATGCCTTATAGTTTTATCATCGAAAAATGTCTGAGTTGCGATATCTCACGCAATTTTTGACCGATCAGGCTGAAATTTTGGGAGGGGTCTCCTCTTGCACAAACCTAAAAACAAATTCTCTTTTATCCCGATAGTCTACGTTTTTTTTTAAATGCGAGCACTATTTGTTCAATTTTTGCGTGTTTTCTGAATAAAAATTTTGGTGTTACACGATTATCTTTAAGAGACTTTTATCAATCGGGCTAAACATTTATGTGCGAACTCCCCTCGTAATAGTAAGGTGCCAAATTTATTTTGGGCTCGATCCTGCATGTATACGCAGAATGCGGTCACATCCAAAAATCACTAAAAACAGTTTTTTGGCTCTAACTCGAATTCTATGCATTCTACAAAAAAAAAGTTTAAAAGAAAAGTTGTAGATCTCGAAGAAACACAACTTTTTCCTATTTACACTTGAGCGTGAAAATGCTTTTAATTTGAGTTAACAAGCCAAAAACGATTTTTTTATAGCAATAAACCAGTATTCATCATAAAACTTTGAGGCTATACATAGAAATACATAGAAATCTTAAACATGAAAGTTGTAGATATTTTAAAAACACAACTTTTTACCGTGACAAACATTTTTTCAAAACGCTTATACATAAACAACAACCCTAAAAACGATTGTTGGTACATATAATTAAATAATAATTTCAGTGTCACACGTCCTATCTGGCCCAAAAGCCTTAATTGATTACTCGCTTCGCGCGAGCGTTAGCGGTCGTGCCTTTTTGCGAAGCGATGCAAGGCGGCAAGCCACCGTGGCCGTAAGGCCGCGTGTGGCGCCCTAGTTTCCAGTAGAAAGGTTACAAGTGCTATGCGCATAGAAAAAATTATTAATAGGTCTCAGATAAATTCACCCTCTGCTTCAAGTACGAAGGAGCCAGGCGATGTCAGATAGAATCGAGCTTCTCTGTTGGCAAAGACAATGACAAAAGAAAATAATAGGTATTCTTTGTATTATAATTCTTCTTTTATCATTGATGATAATGAATAAATCAATAAAAAAAAATTACTTATTATTATTTTAATAAACACTTGCCGTCCCGTCGTCTCATATTCTATGAATGTAACAGCCAAATTATTATTTTCAAGTTATTGATCACGTAAACAATGCGAAATTTAAAATTACTAATCATTCGACTCAGCTTTTAATTAATAACAATGATTTGTAGGGACAACTAATGTACGCACCAGCTGACTTCGTTCCTCCGCAATGGATCTCGAGGTACGAGCGAGATCGTTACCCCGAAACTCCGAGAGAGTAGAGTAGAGTGATGTATTTATTGGCTATGGATTCAGAGGTCCTTGATAGCCCAAGCAAAAGTACAATAATTACAATTATGAGAATGAGTGTCGGCATTATAAGGCGCAGTCGTCCCTTTACAAAAAAAAGTTTACAAAAAAGTAACATAAAATAAAAATTTGGAAACCGCAATAACAAAGATTAATTAAACTAAAATTTAAATTAAAATAAAACAACAGCAATCGAAACGGTACAATCAGAGTCTAAAAATTGTGGTTCGTGTCCCAGTACGAAAAAGCTATTCGGTTTCCCGGCTCTATAGTTGTGCCATTCAGAACTATCGATGTCAGGTTGAGGGATCTGAGTCTACTCATAAAACCTCAAGAGCCAATCCACACAGCCTGTGTTTTTCCTGCATTAATAACAAGTCCATTGTCGTCAGCTTTGAGATGCTCTCTAAATCCCTAATCATTTTTGAGACTATTTCTCCCACATTGCAAAGTCTACCACTTACATATATTACGAGATCGTCCGCGTATAAATGGTGCTTCGAGTGTTCCAGGGCGCCCGGTAGATCATTGATTGCCAGCGAGAAGAAAGGAGGACCAAGAATACTACCCTGCGCAACCCCAAAAAGACGAGTGCAAGGCTGCGAGTCCTTACCTCCGGGAAATGCAACCACCTGAGTCCTATCGGTTAGGTAGGATGTCGCCCACTCACAAGCACTGTCTGAGAAATCCAGAGATCGCAGCTTGTTGACCAGAACAGGGATCTGTATAAGATTAAAGACACTAGAAAAATCAATGCCGACTGCAAGCGTGACGCATCCATTACACCGGCACACAAAATAAAAAAAGTTGTCTGCGCGAGAAATCAGACATATCTATCTTTATGTTTTTCGGGTCGCCGAATTCGAATATAAGGTCAGTTAGGCCCCATCACGTCAGGGTCAAGGTCAGTTGGAGGTCAAATTAAGAAGAAAAGGTTTAAAAAAATTAAAATGCCATATAT
Organism: Nasonia oneida; assembly: GCA_037356405.1. Classification (NCBI taxonomy): domain Eukaryota; kingdom Metazoa; phylum Arthropoda; class Insecta; order Hymenoptera; family Pteromalidae; genus Nasonia; species Nasonia oneida. The sequence goes on along the minus strand of JAZHPH010000670.1, from coordinate 14,397 downwards.
TTATGTTTTTTTGGTCGCTGAATTCAAATCTGGAATCAGTTTGGCCCCATCTCGTTAGGTTCAAGGTGAGTTCAAGGTCAAACTGAGAAGAAATGGTTAAAAGAAATAAAAATGTCATACATTTATGTTTTTTTGGTCGCTGAATCTGAATCTGGGGTCAGTTTTACCCGATCACGTCAGGTTCAAGGTCAGTTCGAGGTCAAATTGGGAAGTCACGGTTAAAAAAATTAAAATGCTATATATTCATGTTTTTTTGGTCGCTGAATCCGGAATCAGTTTGGCCCCATCACGTCAGGGTCAAGGTCAGTTCAAGGTCAAACTGAGAAGAAACAGTTCAAACCGATTAAAATGTCATATCAAAACTTTCCAAAAATGGAAAAAGATACCGAAAAATTGTAAAAAATCTTATTTAATCACATAATATCTTCCTTGTGTACAGAGAAAAGTTGCTTTCGTTTATATTTTTTTCTTATTTTGCTTTTTTTCCACTAGCTTAGTAACTCTCGGTGTCTTTCTTTACTCCTTTTTTCTCTTGTAACGAACTCTTTTTACTTCAAATGACCTATGCAATGGGTTTCTTTTCTGTTTTTGTTATTTGTTTTAATGTCTCTCTTCAATGTCCAGCAAAAATCTGCCATCATGTTGACATTCCATCTTCCTTGGTATCGATTCTCCATTACACTTATATCTTGTTGAAATCGTTCTCCCTGTTCTTCACTGCTTCACAGCTTCACTTATTGCGGGAAACTTTTCTCCCAAATACTGGAAACAATCGCCATCTTTATCCAGAGCTTTGACGAACTGCTTCATGAGCCCAAGTTTGATATGAAGTGGTGGTAGCAGATAGTTTGATGGGTCAATCAATGGCGTACGTATAATATTCCTCGATCCTGGTTCAAAATGTGTTCTAGTTGGCCATACTTTCTTAACGTAGTGATTTACCCTGTCTCTACTAACCCATAAACACAAGAAGCAGGGATTTTTAGTAAAATCTGATTGTTGTCCTAAGATCATGGTTGCAATTTTAAGATCACCACAAATTTTCCATTGATGTTCCAAGTACTTTATTTTTTCCAATACAATTTCTAAATTTTCATAAGTCTCTTTCAGCTTAGTCGAGTGAGCTATGGGAATGGATGCAAACCTGTTTCCGTTATGAAGCAGAACAGCTTTCAGACTTCATTTTGACGAATCAATAAAAAGTCTCCATTCCTCGTCTTTATACGTATTCGGTTTTATTGCATCGACTAAACCTTTAACATCTATACAATATACCAACGAATTCTCTTCATCGTTCGTAAAAAAATTCCTAAATTCTTTTTCTCTATCTCGATAAAAAGAGACCGTTGTTCCTTTTGCTAACAGATTTTTCGTTTTAAGAACTGACGCTAGATATTCTCCTCCATCTTTTAACTCTTCTTGGTTAAAGGTTTCTGGAGCTTTTCTTGTACTAGTTGGCAGGTATTCTTCGTTTGAGGATTCTTCGTCAGATTCTTCTTCAGACTCATGGTCGCCAGCGCAGTGGCTGCAAAAGGATGCGTTTGAACAGTCCTTTGCTTTATGACCAAATTTTAGACACCGATAGCACTGAAGAACAGCGATGTGGTCGATGAAACGGCACGATAGCCACTTGATATGCACCTTTGAAAGATTCTCTAAGGCCTTCCTGCAACCCGGCTTAACCTCAAGGATGCACGACCTAAATTTTTTATCACGCGCAGGATATAAGGAAACAACCTTCGCATCGTCTTAAGTATTTCCTGCTCCGTATAATCAACTGGTATGTCGTGCACAATAATTTGGGGGTTCAGCTTAGCGTCCTCTTTAATTTCTAGTCCCACATCGGAAAGAGCAGAGCAGTTTCGCAGCGCATTCACATCTATGTCATTGATCTCAATCACTATCGCATTATTAACAGTGTAATGTATGCGCTTCGTTTTAATCTTAAGCTATACGAGGTCCAGCGATTTATCGAACATATCCTTGGTTTGTCTAGCCGACGCAAATTTATCTGACGCTTCAGTTTTTAGTCCGACCACCACACGCGTGCATCCCGATATTTGGAATAGGCTTGCCTCGATCTAGCGTAACTCTATTAGCCGTGATAGCAGGCTTTGTTTCATGGCGTTGGCATATGAGGGGACCGATTTACCCGATTCAGACGCACTTTTCTGCCCGAGTTTATACTTATACGCGTTCGAAAAAGTCAAATAAGCATTACATATACCGTTGATCGCTTTGTGAAGTAGATTGTCTCAAACTGTAGTCTCAGCTGATCGTCGAAAGTCGTCTAGAACCGCATTTCCGCTGAGATGCTTGGTCCCCGACGAACAAGCAATCCCAGCTCCTGCCATCTCTCTCCCCGCCTGGGGACTGTAGTTCCCGTAAGATTCCACAAATGTCACCTATTGATGGTTCCACTAATCTTCGATCTAATCGATTCAATGATACGGCAGAAAATAAAAGTGAGGTTAGGCCAGAGGCCTCACAAAAACTAACGAAAACCCGCCACTCGGAAATACGCCCGATACGAGCTATTATCTAAACGAAAAGTAGCAGAAAAGCGTTTGCCAGTGCTGTAACAAAAATGCCCGTAGGCACAATAGGGCAGAAATACGACTACAATGAAGACAGAGCGGAATATATACGATGTCACTCTACTTACAAGGAGAGAGAGAGAGAGAGAGAGAGGGAGAGAGAGAGAGAGAGAGAGAGAGAGAGAGAGAGAGAGAGAGAGAGAGAGAGAGAGAGAGAGTAACTTATTTATTTCTGGCAAGGCCGTGAAAGACCGTATGCCAGGGTGCAAAATTACATACAATGTGTTAACAATTTATGTATTTTAACGCAAGTAATCGCTATCATGATGCCAAGTACACTATATTACAAAATTTGGTTTCGAGTAGTAAACTAAAATGCAGAAACAAAGAAAAAATCTAAATTAAATCACTTAATATTAATACATAGTGTAAGAGATGAATAACACTCATATTATTGCTCTAGTAAATGTGCAATCAATGCTTCTTCAAACGAGTTGATGATCGGTTTGAGGTGAATGCTAAAATTTTTGCTGTAGTTCGTGGTAGTGGCTAAAGGGATGTCAAAGGCCGATAGCTGGGTCCTTTTAGAGCGACAAATATCGTCGCTCAGTGGTGGAAAAAAGGGGGTTGAAAAAGGCGGAAGAGATGTTGCTAGAATTTAGTATGTAAGCACAGCCATAAAATAGATTCTGCGTTTGCGAGGAGGAAGCCATCCTAGTTTTTTGGTCTAAAGGGCTAGATTTGCGTCGCGCGGCAATCGATAAGCAAAGCGAACCAAAGTGTTGAACAGGCGATTTAGCTCGAGGTCGAGATAGCCAGTTAGGTCACAAAAAACATTACAAGCGTAATTAAAATAAGGAAAGACTAGATTTTTTGATGACTCGCTGAGTTGAAGAACAGTGCCATTGACGGTTAATTGGTTAAATTACAGTGTGGAGAAGCTAGAGGGCCGATCTGTGACTGCCAGGCCAGAGAGTGGTGGGAGACGTTTGCACGGGCATATGACTGCGCCTGTATAGTTATAGATATAGAGTAGCGCGCCCACTGCTCCGAGTCCCTTCAGCAGTCCTCGGGAAAACGCCTTTGTTTTTGCGGGCCTGAGTTTTTGACGGCGTTAAATGAGCAGAGCGTCACTTCTCGGCAACGCCGACGTCTTGTGAGAGAAGGTCACACTAGGACCTGTTTGTTTGATTATTATTTTAACTAAGCCATAATATCGTCGCTCCCTACGAAGAGTAGCCCTGTTCAAATTCACCGTCATAAGTAGCACAACTCATTTGACGCACGCTCGACTAGCATAACTCAAAATTTCCCGCGTAGACTAGCACAACTCGCGCATTTGCCGCAAAAACTAGCACAACTCAAATTTTAAACAACCATTTTCTATGAAAATTTCCCGATTTTTGCAAAACTGTCCTAATGAACATTTTTAAATATTCACAATTTACAACTTTTCACCGAATTTAAAATTGTTTTCCCAAATACAATAATTTTTTAAACATTTTTTTAAATTGCTCACTATTTTTAGAAATTTCCGATACTTTTTAAAACTTTGAGGTTTGTCTGTCTTTGTCCAAGGTTTTCATAAACTTAACCAACCTAATAATCCAATAAAAACGTAAAATACTCACATTTTAAGTAATATAAGTCGCGAATTGTGCTACTCTTGGCGGCATTTCTAAACTGTGCTACTCTTCGCTGAAAATCGTGAGTTGTGCTAGTATTCGTTTGAAAATTTGAACTGTGCTAGTCTTTGTAGGGAGCGACGATATCTGATCAATAATGATTCTATAGTTTATTCTTGAACCCTGATATAGTCTTGTTCCAAACAGTATGTGTTGTATGTGGGAAAGTATTAGACGAATAACCGCCGGTTTGTTGGTCGTTGATCCAATCAATAAATGTTAAACCTCTTCGCGAGGATATTGTGAAAATACGTGTACAATTCTTTCCCCAACTTTCCTGCGACGAATCTCCTCCAAGAAGGAAGTCTATCAAGCGATGCATGAGATTACGTCCTGGCGCCATAAATAAATACGGACGTATTCAAGGTAATAAAGTATGAAAGATCCCTTATTTTTACTATCCGCAGGTCTAGTTATTTTTTGAAAACATGGTGCAAATACCTTTTAAAAAAAGTTATTAAAGAATTTTTGAGTAATGTCATTCAATCCCAGAAGTCTTCTATATTAAAATCACCAGCTATAATATGATTATCTACATATTTGTTCTACTAAGATAGTTTTTGAGATTTAGTATAAATTAGATTTTAGTCATATCATGAGATCTATATAATGCAGAAATATCAAAACTCATAGTACCATTTATCTTGATAGAGAATTTTATAAATTTTAGTCTATTTTTTTCAAGTATTATTGGTAACATTATTTTTTATGTAAATCATCGCCCCATCTGCTTTATTTAACCTAATATCTTACATTATATTAAAGTGAAACAATTTTTCTCCGGTTCTCCGATTCCTTAGGCCACCAGCCTTGCGTCACACTTTTTGCTTTCTTCCTAAGGAAGCCTTGTAATAGTAATTTTTGGATTTTGTGTAAAAACGTGTGGAAAGTGTGTTTTGATGCATTTTTAGTCGAAAAATGTTGTTTTTGGAAAATGTCTGTACAAATGTGTGTGTGTTCGTATATGCCTGTATCTCAGCTTCTATTTAGTGGATTTTAAACCACCAAGTCTTATTTTCTTTACATTACATTTTGTGGACTCGTTTTTTTTATAGCGATTTTTAGTTTTGAGATTACAGTTTTTTCTAATAAAGTTATTGGAAAAGTTGATAAAAGTAAATTACTTAATATGTACCTAAAAGAAAAGAAAATTACCTATCTTTTTATCGCGGAAAATTTATATTATCGTTCGTCGTTCTTTTATTATACATGATAATGCGCGATATATTGAAATTGTTTTAACTCGAAAACTAAATGTTGAATCTTTCTAAAAAAAAAACATAATTATTGAAAATTATTAGGACTATACTCCACTTTAATTTTGAATCATTTCATGGGGCAGATCCTGAGAAAAACATCAAAAATTGAAAAAAGTCGTTTTTTATGTGACGCGATAACTGGAGTAAAAAGCCATTAATCAAGTTCAAATTTTGGATTTAGTTAGCATTATATCGTTGCTCCCAACAAAGATTAGCATTGTTCAAATTTTCCAGCGAAAAGTAGCACAATTCAGATTTGCCGCGAAGATTAGCACAATTCAGATTCTTTTTATAAGAAAAGATTCGTTATTTTTTTAAATAAAAACAAATATTATTAAGGCGAAACTTATAAAATGGCAAGATTAATTGAATTGCCACAAATTTTTTTTAAATTTTAACATTTTAAACATTTTTATAGGAAGTTAAAATTATTTAAAAAATTGTATTTCCTAATAAAATCTTTAAAATGTTAAAATTAAAAAAATTTTTTTCGTTTGTTTTTATTGTTTTTATTTAAAAAACAACGAATCTTTTCTCATAAAAAGAATCTGAATTGTGCTAGTCTTCGCGGCAAATCTGAATTGAGCTACTTTTCGCTGGAAAATTTGAACAGTGCTACTCTTTATAGGGAGCGATGATATAGCACCTTCATCCCTTTCTTTCGGTTGTTTATGATACCACTTAGTTTCAAAGATATTAGGCTTCAAAATTTTTTTTCTCACCCTGTATACCTTGCACAATTGAAAACTGCATCGCTTATATCTCAGCTTCTATTTAATAGATTTTAATGTATACTAAGGCTTGTTTTTTTATGTTTTTGTTTTACCGATTTGTTAGAAACAAGATTTTTAGTTACGCATGTGCGTTTAAATATATAGGTTGGTAAATAAGGTGTCAGGTAAAAAAGGTAGAGTCAGATCTCTCGAGGCTTAGTTAAACAATTATAGCTATGCGATAAAAAGAGAGAAAGAGAATTATAATTGATTATGTATATATAATTAATTCGAAATAATTTTATCTATCAAACGAAAAAGTACAAAAACTTTATAGGATTGTATATGAAGTGAAAACAATCTTCTACTATTATATCATAGTGCTTATTGTACCTGTGTGCCGTGAAGCCATTCACATCTTTTTTTAATAATTTATCATCTAGGAGATACTCTGACACCTGGATATCATCTATGAGGCAGATATAATCTTGGGTTTTGAAATTCTTGGGCCTTAATATTTTTGGGCTTTAAAATTTTTGATAATTTAAATTTTCTGTGCGTCGTGAAGCCATTTACATCTTTTCTCAACAACTGACATATATTATTGTAACGAGGTGCGAGATCGGATAGATTCGTGCATCGTTGAAACGCGACGTTGCGCAAGCGCGAGGCAAGATTCAGGGCCTCGCGTAGAAGTCGCGGTCCGTCAGACGGAGAGATAGCTTCCGGCCGTAGGTGCGAACGCGTCAGCTCTCGTGTGTGAGACTGACTACATCGAGCGACGACCGATAGCGTGCGAGAGAGTGAGAGTGTGGATGTGATCGCGAGAAGAAGACGTCCAAGCCAACTCCTGCTACGAGAAGCAAGGACGACCCGGCCGTCGATCAGCGGCCGAACGAAAGGACGTCAACTCCAGCGAGTGAGTCAGCAACACCACCGGCGCACAGTGTGTGTGTGTATGGTGTGCGCCTAACGAGAATGGCGACTGCGAGTAAATAGGGTTGAGCCCTTTTTTTGTATCGCGTCAGCAGTAGCAGCGGCTACAGGTTTGGGACTAGATTCATTTTGCCGAGTTGTTCTCTCCCGTTCCCTACGTCCTTATCGCGAATACCGCCGTACTATGGGATATTTCGACATTTCCTGTTTCAAAAATCAAATAAGTCCAGTCGGTCGATCAACATGAAATTTTTGGAAGATGATGTTCAAACTATTAGAAATCACAGAAAAATGACCAGAAATGTTGATATTTACTGTATAGTCCAGGATAACTCGTTAAAGTTGACGGTTTTCGCAAAAAAAATCACAAAAGTTACTGTAGATCAATGGAATTTTTTCTATTTAATGTTTGTAAACGATATTTGTATGTATTTTTTCCCGCTGAATTCAAACCTGCCCCTTAAAATTTTGTAGGATTTTTTTTTTCATCCAGAAAATCGGGAAAAACGTGTAGAATTGCCAAAATTTTGTCTTTTATGACTCCGTAGGATTTGTTCTCATTCTATACAGTTATAAAACTCTGTCATTTTATGTTTTTTGCAAAGCTGATGGTAAATATATGTTTGATTACATAAACTGTATAATAAATACGTCATACGACCCACATTTACGCATGAGCGCGCGCGTTTTAGCGCAAAAAAGGAAACAACTCTTTATTTAATACTTGCTGGAGCAGAGAAAAATTGAGAAAAAAGCTTATCCTTATGTATTTTTGCCCGCTGAACATGAATCCACCATTGTTTTTGGCCTATGCAGCCCCGATTCTTTCATAACCTCAAAAAATACTCCAAAAAGAAGTTTTACTCGGATAAGACTCGCAAAAGTAAGCAAAAAATTAGATAAAAAGCTTATTTTTATGTTTTTTATCCTACTAATCACTAATATAACTTTATTTTAGGTCCTCTTGAATGTTCGATCGTCTCTAAGTCTAAATAACACGTTATGAATGCAGATAAACGTGATTTAAAATTTCAGGTGGGTTAGAAAACTTTAAACTAGCTTACAACTACGCATATTTATAGTCTCTCGAACTAATCTTTGAGACTTGTGGATCTTGATGGACTAGTCGGCAATAAACAAAACTATCGACAGTTAATGTGAACTGACAACCGTAAAAAGGGCATTGACCTTTATTGAATATAGAGAGTATTTACAAGTGTTTAAATCTAAGGAAAAGAAGTGAAAGTTAAAGTATTAAAGTACCGACGCGTGAACAAACGATATTGTTTACGGACGACACTGTGAGGCAAGTACGAGCGCTCACAGTGATTCGGCAATACGTCTGACTATACAATCAGCGAGAGCGGCAGAAGACCGCTCGCGCAACAGGCGGAGAGAGAGAAAGAGAGAGAGAGAGAGAGAGAGAGTAGGAGCGAGCGAGCGCGCGTTGCCATGGCAACCCCCTAATCGATATCGTGTGAGCAGGCTAATACTTTCGAATTCGCGACAACGGCTTGCTTCTCGAACCTTCTAGCTCTCTCTCTCTCTCTCTCTCTCTCTCTCTCTCTCTCTCTCTCTCTCGGCGTAACTGTCTAATTTTCGAACAACGCATGACACCTTGCCTTTCTTAAATTTAATTATTGTTTTGGCTCATATTTTTTGTCTCAGATATCCCCTTAAATAATTATGTTAGTCATTCGGTTGTATTTTCAAGTTTGATCAAATATTGTCACGTTTTGATAAATTTGGTATATGCAAACGAATTAATATTTATGCTATGTATGTATTATTAATAATATAAGAATATAAAAATTTATTTTTTAAATAAATAAATAATAAAATATATAATATAATAATTAATCTATAATTTGGTCCCTGTGAGGCGAAACAATACAATATAACAATTTAATTTACAAAGTTTTAATTTAATATTAAAATAATAAACACGAGAAACTGCGTTGTTTTGCTTTGTTTAGAACTGTGTACTTTACCGATTCCTGACTTGTTTTCTTCTTTGTCAGAACTACAGTTCTTGAAATTTTACCTATTATTTTGAAAGAATGTTGTTCATAATGTAATTTTAGCGTGTCATGAGTATTAGTATAACTTTGACAGTTGATGTGTGCATAGCAAAGAGATAATAAGATATTTCATACGTACATTTACTTACATCGAGATTTTCATAAGTGGTGTTAACTTTTTTAATTAATTGTACATTTCACGTGTAATCATGACATAAAATAAAGGTAAGTGTAAAGTAATATTTTAAAACTCATTTAAAGCCATAATTTTTTTCACAAAAGCATCCAAAAATTATTGTATTTAAAATTTTTAAAAGAGTAACATTTCTCTATAATATTTCAACCATTTTATTTATCACAATAATTATAATTTTTTAAGTAACTGTTGTATTTGCAATATAATGAATGCTACTATTAACATATTATAAGAAACTTAAGTAACCGTCTTTGTATTTGTGAGTGATATTGTCATAAATTTATTTGTTAAAATTTTACATTTTATTTGTTAGTTTTACAAGAATAGTTATCTTAAAGTTACTTTAAATTATAGTACTTTTAAAATAATAATTTTTTTTGTTTGTGTATTATAGATATTCTTTACAATAAGTTCAGTTATCAAAATATAGAAACCCGTATGATAATAATATAATTCGAAATTAGAGCTTTTTGTGAATTTTACTCCTATTAATCAGAGGTACAATATGGGACGAAAAAGGAAGAATAATAGGAATTCTAACGTAAAAGGAAGGCCAAAAAAAGACGGTCGACTTAGCATTAACAGTGGTCGAAAAAGAAGTACGTTGAAAAATGCATCAGAATCAACTTTGCGTAGACGAGCTCATAATCTGCTCAGTGATCCCAACTATAATGAGACAGTAATATCTATCGCAAAAAATATGATCAACTTGAAAAGTAACAACAGGCAGGATGAACAAAACGAAATAAATGATCCTTGAGAAAGGCATACGCCCAGTTCGGCCTTAGCTTTCTTAATTACAAACGAGTACACAAGACGGCAACATGAAGCAATAATTGCTGATACAAAAGCATTAGGCTGCGATATTTATCCGCGTTATACCATTGTCATGAAAGAAAAGAAAAACTGTTATCCATGTAAATATAAAATAATAAATGATATCGAGGTCTGCGTTTACAAGAGCTACTCAATATTACTGGTGAGCGATTGTGCAAAGCAATAATACACGACTGTCCTGATGAAACATATCGTAACTTGCACATGCGTGTATCAATAGGATTTGATAGTTCTTCGTGTCATAAAAATCCTCAGCAAAAGTTCAAAAATGTAGAGTATGAAAATAAAAACGCTCATGTATCACTCTTTGTTACGTGTATTGGAGTGATTCAACTTTTCACTCAACAAATAGTAAGTGCAATTGGATAAACCCAACTCCTATGAGTATAAGATTTTTTAGACCTGTGAGACTTTGTTATGAGAAAGAAACACCTGAAAATGCAAAAAAAGAGTACGCACGATTACTTACAGAAATAAAGTTTCTTTCTTCGTATACCTTTACCTTGACTACTACTACTATTCGACGGCAAATGTTTGAATACGATTACTGACAATCCGTCTTCGTCAAGATGCCCATGTTGTAATCTCACAACGACTGCATTTGATGACTTAAAAAATAAATTTACACCAAAGGAAAATTCATTAAATTATGGATTAGGTATTCTACATTGTGAGATTAAAGCCTTTGAACACTGAATGAATATAAGTTACCGCAAACCTTTGAAGCACTGGGAGAGAACTGACAAAGCTAAAGTTGCGAACTTTTACTTATTTTTAACAATATATGATTACTTATTCATTTGTCCAAGAAAAAAGAGAAATTATTTTACAATTTCAAGTAATTATTATAGTTAATTATTTTGACGTTAAATGTTCTAAATTTTCTACTTTACAGTTTTAATATGGTCTTTATACACTTTTTAAATCTGTATTTTGATAACAATATTTTATTTTGTTAGCTATGTTGGATTTTATTTACGCTTTTATAATTATATGTAAGAATTAATGGTATCTTTTAAAATAAAAAAAATTATAGAAATTATTAATTACAAATTAATTACTTTAAGTAATTTTAATAAATAAATATTAAAACAAAATAATAATTATAATATACTAAAGAGAAGCGAACTCAAGCATGTACTTGATTTAATTACAGAATGCAATATAAATTTGTAAGATAAATAATAAGATAAATAATTGTTAATTTAAGTAGGTTATTTACTACAAAATATTTTAATTTTTTAGATAAATACAAAGACAGGGAAAATGTTGTCAAAGAAAAATTGTATGTAAAATTTCATATTAGAGTGGATCAACTTCTCCAAGGTACAGGGACAACCAATACAGGCAATCTACCTCGCATATGTTTCAGATAACCATCTACTTTTGCGGAAGCACTAGAACTTGACAAACAGTTGGTTACAAACATAGCAATAGTTCTCGCAGCATTTAAATGCAAAAAACGACTAAATTTAGAGAAAATGGAAACATTTTCTTTGGATACGTATAAATTATATTATACGCTATACCCGTGGGCAAAAATGAACCCAACTACACACAAATTTTTGGTACACGGGTATCAGATCGCTAGAAATTTCCTTCTTCCTATGGCATACTTTGCAGAAGATGGGCTAGAATCATAGCACAAGTACTATAGGTCAAACACAAAGATCATTGTCGTCAAAATTCTCGAATAAATCGTATTACAGATTTGTACAACAGAGCGATTGAAATGAGTGATCCTTTAATATCCCTCATCGGAATAGAAAAGAGAATAGCTGTTTTGCGCAAACATAAAATTTCAGCTGAAGTTAAGAATTACATAAAGAAAAAGTGAGTATTGGAAATAAAAATGTGTTACTTGTCTCCTTTATTTTAAAATTGATATAATTTTTTAGTCTTCTTGAGTCGACATTTGATGAAGTAGAAATTGACGGCGAATGCAGTGACTCTGAAAAGGACGAGACTGAAATGATCACAAATGATGAATTTGAATCATAAAATATTTAGTATATATAATAGCATAATAGTTCAATTTATTGTATTATATTTGTACTTAAACTATTCGTAACATTTCTACGAATACAATTACTTAATCTCTTACCTTAATCTCATATTTTATATATTTTATTACTAATCCGAAGACGAAATTAACTATGAATATTTACGTAAGTGTAAGTAGTATATGGGCTGGTATGGAGAGTCTGGGCGTGGCCTAGGTGACGTCACCAGTCCCGTGGCTGGCGCCAGTTGTTTATGTAAACAGAAGCCCATGTTTATATCAACAGTAGCTGATAAGGTTAATAAACATGATTTACGACCGCTACTGTCATAAACAGTCTGTCATCGATGGGTGCCTTTTGTTTATTTATAAATAATTATAAATAATTTTTAAACAAAAGCTATATCACGCATACGATGCCAGCCCTCCCCCTTTTACGTATACCTGCTGTTTGGCCCTTGCGCCGGCTCTGATCCTTTCTGCGAGGTAATAATATGTAACCTGTATGATTTCCTACTACACGGTGCCGCAAAGCATACTCTAAATTTCGGCTTTGGGGTTTATTGATGGGATTTGTACACATTAAAATAGAGAAATTTTTGCTTGATACACTCTTATATTTATTTAATAAAACAGTAAAAATTGAATACATGATATATTTATGCGCGCGTGTGTATGCGTGCGTGTGTGCGTAGAAGAATAAAGCATATTTACAGCTTAGAAACTAACGATAGGAGATGAATAAAAAGAGTTATATCGGAAACATAACGTCGGACACATCTTTTGCGATTCTGGCTAAGCCAAACGCATAGATTTCTGTTAAAACTACATCTAAAACGTCGACTCTTACAGTGGCGAAATTCAAGTTTATCTTAACAATTTCGTCGATTTTATATTTATGAAGGGCGTAATATTGTTTGAACGAGTTTACATTTTTCAGAATTTCACGACATACTTCAGCCTCTTCTCTTTTCAAAGCGTCTTTTATATAATCTAAAATTGAGTCCACGCCGCGATTAACTAATCCCGAAAGCTCCTCGAGCTGTTTAAAACGCAAATCGATGCACTCTTTTACCTGTTTTAAGCCAGCGAACGTGTGTTGATGCATAATTACACTAGGCGGACTCTCGTACTTTTTCTGCTTCTTGCACGCAGGCTGTGCAGGTGGATGCTGTTGTGTTTCCTCGTCATGGCCGCCGACACTGCTGATGAACTGCTAACCGTTGTGGGTTGTCATTTCTGCTGTAGGTGCTGATGTTGCTGTTGGCCTCTCGTCGATGCTGATCGCCCTTGCTCCGAAGCTGTTTGTGAATGATATGCATCCATAGCATCCATCTGATCTTTGATCACTTCCCAGCTGTTTGTGTCGAGTGTCACATACTTGGCTGGCGATCCATTGGCACAAATTTTTAACACTGCTCTGTAGTAACCACCGTAATACTCCAGACCTGTGGTTGCACGCTTGCAGTTTGATTTGTTGAGCGCATACGTCGTCGAGTACAACAAGTTGCAGGTGATCGACTTATTTTTCCAAGACTCGGCACTTGGTGCTGCTGCTGCTGCTGAATCCATTGCAAAGATTTTTTACGCACGAGGTCTACTTGACGAGAGTGTTCTTACGACTGATGGCTGGCGACTGCGCCACGACACCTTTATAAAGCATGGGACGACAAAGAGCGAGCGTCAACGAGTCGCAGATCTTTCTAAAAACGGCCGTTACAGTATTTACATTCCATAGTGAAACGAGACGCGTTTGATATCGATAGAAGTTGTTTTGTTTAATCCAACCGTCACAGCTAGTACGTTTGTATAAACTGCTAAGATAATAAACATCCGGTCTTGGCTGTGCAGATCTGATTACAGTAACCCCGTCCTGTAGAACTCGTGCGTGGGAATGCGTTGACTCGATGATGGCGATGACGCATTGTTTTATTTTGCATTCTTTTCATAAGCCTTCGATAAAACTTAACGGCTAGTGCGTCATTCTTGACAAAGTCTGATGAAAAAAAACGTAGATATTTTCGCAGAGAAATGCCACTACACATATGATACAGAAACATAATGCAGTGCTCGCCATATACTTTAGAGTCGACGCCATGCACTTGTTTTTTATTCCAATCGAATCGCGTGCAGTTTTTTCCGAGTCGATCAAGATGATGCTTTGATACGGGTGCAACTCCGTAGCTGTCAAAGTAAATTCCATATCCATTT
>JAZHPH010000669.1:478-28067 GCA_037356405.1 Nasonia oneida | reverse complement strand
TTATAATATTATAGAGGCGTACAATCACACCAAGCACTCAGCGACAAAAATGACATCAGTATATGTGACCTTGTACAACGTTAACAAAGCGCGAGAGAATTTAGAACGTCTTTATAATAATAATAAGAGCGCAAACTCAACCCAAAGTTCAAAGTTGGTGAGTTGGTTCGTGTAAGTTATGCATGAAGCGTCATTGACAAGGGATACAAAAGAGGTTGGACACTAGTTATTTAAAATTGCACGGATTTGTCTGACACGTCAACCGCCCGTCTACCATTTACAAGATTTGTCAGGCGAGGACATAGACGGTTGTTTCTACAAGGAGGAATTGAGCAGAATCCGAAAGATTCTTGATGCAACATCATTTGAAATAGACAAAATTTTTCGTAGCAGAGGAAAGGGTCGTTCGGAGGAGTATTTTGTCAGCTGGAAAGGTTATCCAGAAAAGTTCAATTCCTGGGTCAAGGCTAATCAAGACAAGTATTAGTGGACATTTGAAGGTTATAGTTAAACGTGGTGGCTATGTGACAGTCAGCAGAATCTGTGGAAAAACTAGGTGATGTCCAATCAAGACTGCTACGAGCTGTATCGATGAATACTTATAATTACGAATACGATACTACCCGAATCAAAAGTTTCTCCCCAGCAATGTACATACCATTGCTATTCACCTCATTTCAGACCATTGAAATAGATATAAGAGACCAATGTGGGCAATCGATACCATTCAATTATGGTACATTGACCGTAACACTTTATTTCAAGAAAGTCGACTAGATGAATCGCTACGAAGATTACTTCAACTGCCAAGTTGGCAATGGGTACCGCAAAGGAGGAGGAGGAGAAATCGGCCATATTTACATCGGCTTTCCCTACCAAAAAGGTCATGGTGGTATCGGCTCCCTCCTAGCAGGTATATTTCGTCGAGTCCTCCCTCTTATTAGTCGGAGAGCAAAAGCTGTGGGTAAAGAGGCTGTGCGTACAGGTTTTAATATCATGTCTGACGTTACGACACGCAACACAAGTGTTAAGGAGTCCTTTCGCAATCGTGTGAGAGAATGGTGAAGTTCTGAAGAGAAAAGCCGAGGAAAAATTGGACAAGTTGATGGACGGTTCAGGATATAAAATGACACGATACGGGGATCCTGCTCAGTTGCATCTTCTCGGCGGACCCGTCACACTGCGCTGCAAGAAAGAGAGGTATTGCTAAGAAAAAAGGTAAAAAAACTAAAAGTATGTAAAGCACAAGTCGAGAAACCGTGTGAATAAGAGAGGCGTGAGAAAGACAATAAAGAAGAGACAGACAACTCGTAATAAGAAAATGAATCCTGGGAGGGGACGAAAAAAATAGAGCAGAACAGCTAGAGATATTTTTGACTGTTAAAGACGGCGTTCTTACACACTCATTTGTGTGAATGTCTGAAGTCCAAGCTACTATTGTTTGACATTTCACCTACGCAAACTACAATCGAGGGTTCGTACTGGGTTTAATATAAACCGATATCATCTTTGACCGATAACTCACCGATAGAATTTGTGATCACCGGGAATAGTGATGAATACCTCGATCCAGCTCATACAATGCTTAGTCTTCGTGTAAGTTTGAGATGCAGCATAGACGAAGAAGATGTACCTGAAGCAAACCGAGCAGCTTTTAGACTTTTATCAAACCGAGTAGGCCCAATCAATAATTTGATACACTCACTGTTCAATCAAGTAGATGTTTTTTTCAATCAGACACCTGTGTCACCGCCTACCAATACCTATGCTTACATGGTATACATAGAAACATTGCTGAATTATGGACCTGCCGCTAGATCTTCTCACTTCTCGACTGTTTTGGGGTGCAACGATACGGCAAAAAAAAAATGAACGACACGGAAAATCAGAACAAAGGTCTTGTGGAGAGACGAAAATTTCTTGCTATAAATAAACCTGTGGACCTTATTGGGCATCTGCATACAGATGCGTTTAATCAGGAGAAGCTGCTGATCAATGGAGTTGAAGTGAGAGTGCGCTTAGTGAAATCTTGTGATAACTCCTGTCTAATGAATCCATCGGGTTACTATGCTATACACATTGAGGAGGCCAATCTTTTAGTTAAGCGTGTTAAAATCAGTCCAGGTATATTGATAGCATACGCTCAATCACTCTCAAAAACTACGGCTAAATATCATTTGACGCGTGTAGATGTCAAAGCAATTACTATGCACAGCGGTGTACACGGTAAAACATTGCACAATATTATATTGGGTCAGCTACCAAAAAGAATTACCCTAGGGTTTGTTAATAACAAAGCATTCAATGGTGATCCCCAACTTAATCCCTTTAATTTCGAACATTAAATATAAATTTTCTATGTTTGTACGTTGACGGTGTACAGGTGCCTTCAAAGTCACTGCAACCGGACTTTAGAGCAAAAAAGCTATATGTGGATGCGTATCACACAATTCTCTGGTACAGGTATACACTTTCTCAACAAGGGCAATTAAATAACGCGCAAATCATATCCAGATGGTTACTGCCTCTTTGCCTTCGATTTGACTCCAGATTTATCTGCTAATGACTGCAGTCATTGGAACTTGATTAAACACGGTAGTGTTAGATTGGAAGTACGTTTCGCCGATGCTCTAATAGAAAGGGTCAATTGCATTACATATGCGGAGTATGATAATATTTTTGAAATCGGTGCTTCACGCCAAGTCATTGTCGATGTTAGCAGTAAAATTACAGATGTCGCTTTCTACTGCTACTACTGTAAACATATATAATACGAGAGGAGCGGTCCTCCTTTCACAGTCATCTTTTATCTGTTTGCTTGTGTTTACCACCTATATTATACACTTCATCAAACATGGATGTGGTTATTGACATCCAGTTCTTCAAAGGCACCAACTATCGAAATATACCGAAAGAGTTTGCCGTAGTGGCTGTTAACGGTAAATTCAGCGGTCATCGGATGGTGAAACCTGCAATACCTCTTTGTCATCTAAGTAAAGATGTACTACTAGACTACTCGGAGGGTGAGGTGTCATTAAAGACGGTTCAAAAAATATTAAGAGACTTTTAGAATGAGTGCAAAGAATATACGTTAGAGGTAATGCTAAATGGATAGCGCTGTGCAAAATCATAACTAATCGAAATATTTTTAATACCAAGTAATACCTCACAAATTATCGTTGTGCTTTAAATAACGTTTACAAGCTAAAATCCTGGCTATCGACGTGTAAAAATTCAAACACTGTTATTAACCAAATTTGTAATGGACAGTCTTCAAATACTGAAAAATCTGTCGAAAATCCGATCGCACACTGTCGATGTTTTCCCAGCCGATCAGATACCGAAGGTGTGGACGAAACCGACAGCGTTTATTCTTAATACGGATGCTCATACGAAATCGGGTATGCATTGGGTCGCTATATATGCTGACGAATCTTGCAACGCTTTTTATTTTGATAGTTTTGGCCTCCCCCTATTTATAGCCGATCATATAAATTTATTGGGAAAAAATTGTAAACAATTTCGTTGGAATAACATCCGACTGCAGAGCGAGTCTTGCGACGTGGGCGGTCAATATTGTATCATGTTTTTACGTTATATGAGCGATGGTCTGGGTTTCAATAAATTTTTCAAGAATTTCACTGACAATATGCGAAAAAACGATGATGTAGTTAGAAGATATGTAGACTGTAAGCAGAGAAGAAGCGCCGACGAAAATTTCATGGGAAGCGGTGGTTGCATTGTCAGGTATTTACAAAGCTGCAATTCTAAGATGTCATTATTATAGTGTGAAATTACTGTGAGACAGAGCGTTTTTATTTTCATCCTCCAGATAATTGTGAATCAGCGTTCATTTAGCTGACACCCGATAAGTGTCATACACCTGGTGCGGTTTCCTCCACCACAATCATAAATCCCCACCATTGGCGAGAATAATATTAAGAGAGAGATCTCGGGCAGAAGTCAGTTAGTTGTTTGAAAGTGATGGGAACGCTACAATAACGGTAACATGGCGAGTCAAGAAAAAAGCAGACTTTAATTTCTAAGCTCCCTCTACAGTTTAGACAAGCGCAATGGACGCGGCATGCGCGCAACGAACAAAAGCGGCGACGCACCAGGCGGCGCGAGCGGCGCACGCGGTGTGCCGTGAACGTACTTATACACTAAAACACTGGGGTCTGCTAGCGCAGCCCAGCGTTCTTAAGTCTATGTTCGCGCACCGTCACACTCCAATGCATACACGGTGGCGGGCCGCCTCGGCCCAGGGTGCCAGGCATCGAGATGCCAAGGATCCCGCGATCCCCTTTCCGTGTGAGCGCCACCGTGTGTTGGGACCTGACGGCGTGGGAGGTACAATACGGGAGGAGAGCGATGGCGAGGAAATATGCACACTACATGGGCAACGATAGCGAGGAATTGTGCGAGAGCGAGAGCGTGAAAAAGACAAACGGTAGCTTGAGCGGAGGGTAACGGTAGCGTGAAAGGAACGATAGCGAGGACAAACGAGAGCTTACAAAATTCGCAACAGGCGACGAGACCTCACGGCACTCGGCTCGCCGCCCTTGCCACGACCGTCAAAGTGCATTGCGTCGCACTAACCGTGTCGCGACGCGTTCATCCAAGGCACAGCCGCACGGGTACAGGTGTCACGAGACAATCGAAAACCTCGGTGAGCGGCGCAGACGTCCTATCGGTACGATGAGAAAAAGGGGAGGATATACGTTGATAGAACAAGTCGACAATCTATATTACAATATGAAACCCGAGTTACAATTGCGGGTGTGCAGGGAAGAGACAACAGATGTACCTCAGCTCATACAGCGCATCGAAAAATACGAAGATATTGCTGCCAAACTGCGCGAACAAGAACGAAAAACCGCCATCAATAGCGCTTCCACGAGAAAAACACTACCGACTATTATAACAGAGCCGAATGCTGTTGGCATAACGCCAGAAACCGCCATGATCGGACAAAACAACGGTTGGCGGCATGGGAAGCAAGAGACGATCGCTACCCTGGCAGACGGCTCAACCACCGAGCCACAGACTATGTGGAAGGTAAGACAACAACCCTTGGTGCCACCTTCAGGAACAAATTTATTATGAAAGGGCTACCGTTCCAATACCACGGTACTCTCAGTCAGCGGCGTCGGCATTCAGGAAATCTCGAAAGATCAACAGACACGAGTGGACGAAGTCATCCAATACGAAAGAGAGCTCTTCGGAAAGGGCCCCACACCGCTTATCGAATACACAATAAAGGTTACCGAATTAAATCCGATCAAACAACGCTACTGGCCACGCAACCCCGCCATGCAATAAATAATCGACGAGGCTATAGAAGAAATTTTGCAGGAAGATGAAATTGAGCCATCCGACAGCGCATGAAGCTCCTACATAGTTTTTGCAAAGAAGAAGGATGGAAAGAGGCGTTTCTGCATCAACTTCCAGGGCATCAACAAAATCAGCATCGAAGATGCACACCCGCTACCACAAGTTCACGCGACACTAAACAAACTTCGGGGAGCAAAACTTCGGGGAGCTTCGGGTACCTAACCACGATCGACCTGAAAAATGGATACTGGCAAATACCGCTGCCAGAGGAAAGCAAGAAGTACACCGCTTTTACTGTTCCCGGAAGAGGCTTATTACAATTTAAGGTTCTTCCATTCGGTTTACACTCGGCACCAGCAGCATTCATGCGGCTGATGAACGCAGTCATCACACCAGATTTAGAACCAAATTACTGTACCCTCGACGACATAGTCATTGTTACAGAGGACTTTGAACAGCACCTACAGCTGATTAGCGAAATCGCGCCGCATCCACAGCCGGAATTGGCAGCGGAGCCAATGAAGGTGCCAGCAGGAGACAATCCGCGGCCAACAACATCAAAGCCGCGGATTATCAGCGATGCCATAGTGCCTACCCTGCTGCACCTCAAACCAGCAGCGAAGAAAAGAAGCATGATGCCGAAGAGCACCGCACGCCGCGTCCCAACGGGGAAAAACCGCCGAGGCCTACAGCACAAAACGATTGTGGCCACAATCGATTTAACGATACCGCCATCGTCGCCGGAACGTCCTCCGCCGCCGCCTGCGACAACAGGCCACCTCCACCACCACACGACTCAACGGCCAGTCTCCTTCGTCATTTGGTGCGGCTACCGGATGGGCATGATGTCATTGTGCCAATCGGCGTAAAAAAATACGTCGTGCGGTACAATGGCGTTAAGTGGCTACTACGCCTGGTACCGACGACGGGCGAGGTCAGACATGTGAGCGAGGCCAGAAGCACGGAAGTGAGTTTTATTTTTTTAGATTTATTTTTCTTTTCTCGTCGCGCAGTCGTTTTTTTTTTTCTATATGCGAAATGTCGCTTCGCGTAAATTCACGCTATGAAGGGAGGGGGAGATATGACGAGACGCGAGTCTTGCACATGTAAATACGTGTGAAGGCGGCTGCAATAGACGCGACATGCGCAGCGAGCGCGCGCGCAACGAACAAAAGGCGAATCCACACGGCAAGTCCGCACAAGCGCAGAGCGCGGCAGCCGGCGAGCGACTCAGCGGCGCACGCGGTGCGCCGTGAACGCACCTATACACATTCGCGCCGCGCGCCTTTATAAGGCGGATCGAGCGGCGCAACGGGCAGTTCTACTCGAGCTCCACTCCGGGTAGTATCGTGCACACACGTTACTACAAGGAAAAGCGAAAGATAGACCTACGCCGACGAAATCATCTCGTGAGCCCACGTGACGATTTGGTAGACAAACTGAAACCCGAAACTCTGAATTGCCATCGTGAGCACACGAGGCAACCCGGAACATCGTGAGCACAAGTGGGCGACACCTGGTGCCACCGTAAAATCCTAACCTACATTCTGACATATTGCTGCCTCCCTCTGCTATTTGGCAATAATTGGGTTTTCAGCACTAATTAATATATATATATATATATATATATATATATATATATGGCTTTAAGAGTACTTTTATTAAAAAAATTCAGAAAAGTATATTTATAGTATATTTATGTTTATAGTGAAAAATGCTTCCCTGAAGAGCTATGAATTAATTAATTATTGCTGAAAACCCAATTATTGCCAAAATTGACATCTTTGGCTCCCTACCATTTTGGTAAAAAGTAATTTGAAAATCTGAAAAAATTCAGGTGCACTGGAAACTGTTTCTGGAATATATTTACCGTAGGTTGAAGAAGCAACAAATTTTTGATCTTTGATTTGACCATGAACGACCTATATATACATATATATATATTTTTGTTATATATAGTATATAAGTGCATGCTAGTAAATACTGTGCCCACATCTCATTTATTATGGTTAAAAATGTAAAATACAACGATCTAACTTATTATCAGTAAAATCGAAAAAGGACATTCTAAAAATGAGGTCAGGTTTTGAGGTGGGACAAAAAATATAGACGTTCGCGGGTTTCGGGGGAAACGGATTCGGAAACTAGGCATTCTGACGAAGATTTTCCTACCCTTGAATTTTTTTTTCAAGCATTTCTTCGAGTGAAGACAGCCCGTGATCACTTTATTAATTTTCTGGCCCACTGTGCGTCGCCATGACAGTCAAGTAATCAACACGGCCGATAACGCGACAGGCCTAATTGACTTCTGCGAAACTGAGCAATCCCAGAGTAACAAGAGAGGTGCCAACTCTCCTCTATCCCCGAGTAACTTATCATCTGATCTTGACGTGGACGTCGTGCACCACGAGCTAGCTATACCACCTCGCACCAGCAAACGTCATAACTCTGGGGATCGTGGAAATCAAGATCTTATTAACCGAACCTCAACGTGTGAGTTTTTCGTGCTGACACGTTCGCAAAAGTTAACCGACAAACAGCAACTTGATTTGTTTACACACAACAATGCCCTTAGAGCTGCTTAGAACATGTGCGCCACGAGTACCTCTGGATTCCAGGAACAGCTAGCTCTCACAACGCTTTCTTCTGCCGGCGACCCATCACACTCAACAACACCTACGCTGTCGTCGCTTTGTTTTGAAGTTTCTACGAGTGTTAGCGAGCAGCGCAATCAAGGCCTGCAGAACGCCACGGTCCCCTTGACTCTCGAAGCCCTCACATTGTTTTCGCAACAACTTACTCAACAGCTCACTAACCAGTTTGCGAGACTCCAGGAGAGATTGCCAGAGACAAGAGGCTAGAGTGGAAGAACACCTTAACGATCTCTCCATCGTAACTCAGCGACTGGATGCGCAAGACGCATCTATCATCAACCAGGAGTCTCGGATCAACACGCTTGAGGAACAGGCCGCTACTGCAGCTCACCCGCAACAAAATGTTCCGCCGCCGGAGACATCTGAACTCATAATCTCCAGCATCCCCAAGGACATCGACGCTTCACCGAGACAGATTGCATCAGCTGTACTACGTGCTCTAGACTTCTCACAACTAGAGAATGACATCTTGTCAAGTGCAACCTTTCCACGGGAACGCGCCCTACGTCAACGGACGTCTACCCAGGCACCTGCCTCTCAGGATGATCCACGACGCTCCGACCCAGAACTCTACCCGCAACCAGGGCCAACTCTCCTTACCAATGGACATCGCCAACGAGAGCCTTTCACCAACCGCGGCAACTTCAAGAGAATTGTCGTCAAATTCAAATCTCCGTTTACGCGTGATTTTATTATTTCTACGAGATCCGGTTTTAAATTGTTTACAGCTAACGCGGTTTTTGGTCACCAATCCAACTCGAGTATAAATTTACAAATCGTGTATCCGAAATCAGTCTACAATTTACTAAAACTAGCACGTACCAAAACTAAACAGATGGGTTACCGAAAACCGCGAGTCATCGATATAACGGTTCACATGTGGGAAAACACAAACAAGCTGTCTGTACCTGTCTATCGTAGCTTCGATTTGAATAAATTTTTGCCGGCGGTGCCTGGAGCGCAGTGACTTTTACGCAATGACCAGTCTCGCCCTTCGGGTAATGCTACTCGCCACGCGTCCGTCGCTCAGGTTGATACAATGCATGCTAACGTCAACGGCTTGCTGACTCACTTCGTCGATGTGAAAGCTTACCTACATCTTGATTTTAAACACGTTATTGCTATCACAGAAACTAAGCTATCCAGCCACGACGGTGATGCCTCGGTTGCCAGTGACGGCTACGACCTTGTTCACAATGATCGCGAGGGACGAGGTGGCGATGGTGTAGCTGTTTACATTCACAAGTCACTGCGCGAGATGGGACAAGCTCAGAGTATGTTGTGCTTGAGGTGTCCAGTGACAGACACAAGCTCCGGTTCTCGGTGGTGTATCGACCTCCTAATGTTGCCCTACCGCACGCATTTTTCGATAAGCTCGCGGTATTTTTACCTCGTTACAGTAATGTGGTTGTCACGGGGGATTTCAATTGCAACATGCTCTCCGCTACATCGTTGGAGACCAGATTACTTGCTGACTTGATTGCCTCATATGTGCTTATGCTGGTACCGTCACCGGCGACGCACTACATAATTAATGCTGATCGTTTGATAAGCCACACATGGCTCGACTTTTTTATTGTCCATTCATTGTCCGCGGTCCTTAGCTTTAACTTTGTTTTCTGTACAGGGCCACAGAGCCCTAAGAAGTACTAAGTTCTATTATTTATTGTTACATTAGTCTTTACAAGGTCGCAGAGCTCCTAGTTATAATCTATACACCACATTCTGTCAACGCTACTCTTCAATATGCTTTCTCTGTATATCTATTGCACTTGTAACAAACTATATAATTATTTATACCAAAATGTATTTCTGAATACCCTATGGGTCTTTAAGTCCCCGGGTTAAAATAAATGTCTAACTCTAACTCTGCCACTGTGAGCCCACAGGGTTGAAGGAGTAACAATAGTTCCATCGGCGATTCGCCCGGCCGTGTGCTCACGTCCTGGTGAAACTAAAGTTAGTTGCTAACTCTCAAAGCCAGCCTTACGCCGACATATCCGAGGGATAACCTCAAAACACCGTGACACTATCCTGGCCATTCCTGTGTGCACACAGAGCGGTGGGAATCGTTGTTACACGACACATTCGGATCGGCGTAGCCGTGCGCACAAGACTCCACCGTACCGAATGAATTCCTAACCTCAAAATCCACCACCGACCGTCATACCGCCACCGAACAGATACACCACAGCCGCGTCCGCCAAATCATTATTGTAACGAAATCGCGTATATATTCTTGTAAATTGTTAACCGCGTTAGTTTAAACAATTCTACTTGTAAAGGCGAAGTATTTTTAACGAGACGCATAATTGATTTTTGTTTCGGACGGGATTTAACAATTGATTCCAAATGCTATTGTTTAACTAGGAAATATATAGCATTTTGTTATTGTTAAGAATATAAAAACAGACTCTTTTTTGCTCCTTTCCCCTATTCAGATCCTGGAACCTATTGACTATCCAGTCTCTTGGGGAAAGATAAACCGTTACACAATTATATACGCATTTGAAAAAAAAAAAAAATAAATATCGCCTTTTTTGAGGGGTTTTAAAGAAAAAAGCGGTGATTTCCCCGCCCCCCCCCCCCCCCCCCCCCCCCTCCTCTTCCCTTCCCTACTACACTGGTCCTTCGTGGTAGGGATAAGCGTGTTAGATATGGCATCGTGTAATTTGACTCCCCTCTTCCTACCAATCACCTCGGACTATAGCACAGACAGGCCCCCCGTCGTGGAGGGGGTTTGTTTTGTCGCGCCATAATCCGGGATATACTACTTGCGTATAATGCTTAGGGTCGTGGAAAGCAGGTTGTAAAACTGCAGTTAATTTGGTAGCAATTATTATGTATGCCTAAGGACGCGAAAAGGCGGTCTTAAAGTTTATGAGATCAATTGGATATTATTCTAATTTAAGAATTGTACTAAAGGTCGTGGAAATTGTCCTACAATAGATAGTGTACAACTTACTTAATTATATAGAAATCAAGACTTTAGGCTTGTCTAATTTGAGCAAAATATAAGCATGTTCATGGCTTGCCTAATTTTCGCAGTGGCAATTCTTATTTTTTGCGTAATGCTGAAGGTCGTGAAAAACCGGTCGATACACTGTTCGAGGGTTGTGACGTGATAAAACTCGCGAAACTATTTTTCTCCCTAGCTCCGCGGCCCCGAATCCGCGATACTATTATTTCTATTAAAAACGTTACCGATCTCTTCTTGCGATGAGGGGGTTCCGCTAGATCTTCTCGAGTCGGGATACCCGAGGACGATTTAAATAATTACATTCCAGTCTGTTTCTCTCTATTAATTATCTCTCTCTAATTTTACATCCCTCGCTCTCCGCGCGACAAAGCGCTATCCCCGACTCTCTATACTCACTCTATCTATCTCTCTCTCTCACTCTCACACACGCTCGAAACTCTCTCGCTCACTCGGCTGGACTTGTCTCGACGAAGTCGGTTAGGCAGCGCGCTTGTCTCGGCTCCGACGCCACCCACCGTTCGCTCGCCCGCTCTCTTTCCCCTCTCATGCGCGCTAGCAAAACCAAGCGGCCCCGGCTTCTCAGAATCGGTTCTGAGCGGCTCTCGCGTTTCTCTTGTCTCTCGACTCACACGATACTCTCTCTCTCTCTCTCACACTCTCTCTCTCTCTCTCTCTGTCTCCCTATCGTCTCTTTCTCTCTCACTCTCCACACACTCTCTCTCTCACTCTCCACACTCTCGCACTCTCACTCTCCACACTCTCGCACTCTTCTCTTTATCCACGACACTCCGCAAAAATCACGCGTGCAATCCTCCGGTGCACGCCCGAGGATGCTTCGCGACGCGATTCGACACACTCAGTCACGAACCCACGGACACTCGCGAACACGTCTTCTCTCGTCGACGGCTCCAGAATTAGTGGCGGGCCGTGCGCCGCGACTCGCGCGCTCGGACCCACTCGCTCTATCTCACGACCAATTACCGCGCTTCTCCCTATCCGCGACGGAATCGACAAGCCTTACAAGTCCGCTGTAAGTCTAAAAACAGACTATTTCGCAGCCGACTTCCATCTCTCTTCAAGTTTCTCGCTTCGCGTTCTCCCGTTTGGCGCCGCTGTTGCCGCGCGCGTCTCCATACTCTCTGTCACTCACACTCACGTACATCATTCGCTTTCCCGGTCGCAGCAGAGATACAAATTCGTGTCCGCGATCATACATTCCTGGAAATCTCTCCTCTCGACTCTTTTCTTGGAAATGGCCGCGGCTCCTCGCAGCTCTGCTGTTCTCTCGAATCTCCTGTCCCCTTTTCTCCATGCTCTCCTTTTCTCCGACACTCACGAAAACAAACAAAATCACACGCGCATTAATAATTGCAAACGCAATTATTATTCTCTCGGAAAAGGCGGCCTTGCGACGGACAACGTACCGTCGCAGGGTTGAGTTGATATTCGTGTACTTTTGACTACTTTGTCTAGATGTTCTATTCAAAAATATAATCTTTGGGTTATCAAAAGCCACTTTATCTTTATGTGTCTTAAGAAGCAGACTAAAGGTCGTGAAAAGTAGGTCGCAATAGATAGTGTAATAACTGTTTGATCGTTTGAAGAACGAGAACATATGATTTGCTTGTATTTACCATAATATTAGGATAGTTGTCACGTCGTGTGACTCGTCGCATAAATTTATTAAAAAACTAAAACATAATAATCATTAGAATATTGAAATTCAAACTCTCAAAAGAAGAATGCATTGCGTGCGCTGAAAGGTTTCGACACACGGCCGAATGCATGACAGTGTTGAATCAGCGAAATGATAAATCAGCAATTCGTGACGTTGTAAGCGAGCGCTACTTTTTATGTATACATTTTCCGTAATTTTAAGTTACTAAATATTGCAAAAATTACGCTACGAACGAAAGTTTTAAAAAGCCTTATACACACTCAAACGAGTAGTTTTTCGTCGTCAGTCACGAGCTCCGTATCGCGCCGGTCCGACAATCGGTGACAATTACTTTAAAAACTTAAAGCCGCCTAGACGCAATTATATATTTCTTACAAAGTCTAAATATACAAATTTTATACACTACAAGTCTTAGTTCTTTTAAATTAAGAGAGAATATTATTCTACATTAAAACAAGATTTATTATTTACTTTCACTTCTAAAAATTATTTGAATAAACGATCGGTTTACCGTAAAAGAGATCTTGTGAGTTATATTCATTTACGAGAAAATCCAAACTACCCAGTACGAGTCTACAGCCGCAATCTACTCAACTAGTAAAGGGTTCACCGTAAAGGTAAGTTTCTCATTTATTTTACTAACAGTGAGAGTGTTAGGCGCGAATTAACAATTTCTTACAGCCTCGCTACTACACATATCATTACGTTCCTATCTATTCAATTTAGGATAGTCAGGACGTAACAATAGGTTCCGATACTGAATAAAATCTAGCAAAGATTAAGAAAAGCCTAATAATAAATTTGTTGAACCAATTAACAATTGGTTCCGATACTGAATAAATACAAGAATATTGAAAAAAATTCTCGAGTAAACCGCATTGAACAAAATAAAAACGTAATAAACAGACGTAAAGTAATTTCGAGTAAAACTAATATTACAAGAAGTATCAAGCATAGCTCGGGTGACACAGATAAAGGTAAGAAAACAAGCGTAATATATGACACAGATAAAAGAAACAGAACAAGCGTAATACATGTGTCGCGTTTGTACACGGCATCGGATCAAATTTATGCAGCTACTCGCGTTGCGGCGAATGACCTACTGAACTTACTAACAGTAGCAAAAACGCGGAAGTAGAGCAAAACGTAAACAAATACTAAATAGGCCAATTTAAAAACTCAATGGGTTTTAGTAAAACAATCAAAATATACTTTTAATCGAGTAATGAAAATTTCAAATGAGCAATAAAGCAACAACAGACGATAAAACTCCAGAGAACGTAAGAATTACTAGACAACGAGTTCAACAAAATCCAAATTTAAAAAACAGCCTACTAACAGGACCACTCGAAGAACAGGCTTTTAAGAAGAGCTTGAAGATACAAAAGACACCTCCAAAGACTCAAGATAAAAGCAACAACAAACTACAAAATACAGGAACCATACCAAAAGTACCAGTAGCAGCAAAAACTAGTAACGAAAAGAAATCAAAAAAGAAAGTTGATAGTTTAGCGAAGGAAAATATACCGGAAAGCCCTAAAAAGCAACAACAGGAAAGCTGGGATGATAGCAGCGTTCCAAGTAAGCGAAGAAGTTTGACGTTTCAAACATACTTATCATGGTTCCAAGCAAATGATTCAATTTTAAATAAGACATTCGAACTTGAAAAAGACGAGCGATATTCGGATATAGGGGGAATTCAAGCGGAACAAAGCCTGGTCATAGGAACTTCAAAAGACCCACAATATAACGTATTAGAGAGCGATAGGTCTTCGACAAGCTTTTCGTTCAATACAAGTGTAAATGAACATAAAAGCCTAATAGATCTTGATCAACTAACAGACAAGAAAATTTTTACCACACAAAAAAGTGTAGAAAATAAATACAACATAAACAACACTGAAAATAAAACGGACCAGGAGTTAAATCAAACTTACGATAACAGAGAAAATCAAGAAAGAGAGAACATCATAAACATGGCTCTTCCAACGGAAGCAGCAAGGCCATTGAAATTAAATCTGAAAGATATCGCAAACTACGTACCAGAATACGATGGAAAAAATATGACAGCAGCGGACTACATAAAAAAATTAAAACAGGTCAGAAATCTTATAGATACTATAGATGAAGGAAATCTGACAAACCTCCTAAAAGTAAGAATGAAAGGAGAAGCAGAAGAAGCATTGGGCGGCAACGAGATAAAAACCATAGATGAATTAATAAATGCAGTTAGAACGTTATATCCAATCGACGACGATATTCACGAACTTATTTTTAAGATGTGTAGAATAATACAAGAAGAAAGTGAAACTGTGGTCCAATATACAAATAGATTACGTAAAATAGTACTAAAAATAAAAGAACTGAGAAAACGAGAAGGAGTATCAGCAGATGAACTAACAAGATTTGACAGAGAATTGAACGCAGAAGCCGCGAAGAAGTATAAAAAAGGTCTTAAATCAGAAATAAAATATGAGTAAGGGGCAGAAAACACCGTAGAAGACATTTCAAAGTTAGCAATAGAAATTGAAACCGACATAAGGAAAAGAAAAGAGATAAACAGAGGCACCGTGACCACTGCGTACGAAGATTATGAACGAAGAATAGAGCAACCACAGAAAGTGCTGACATGCCAAATATGTAGACACTTCCAGCACGAGGCTCTTTTTTGTCGTGCAGCAGCATGTGTTTACTGTAAAGGAGCGGATCATTTTTCTAATAATTGCATGAATGTCAAGAATAAAATCAAGTTAATCTGTAAATTTTGCAGTCAACCAGGACATTCGATTAGCGCATGCCGATTCAACAAAAAACAGAATAATCATTGCCAATATTGCCAAGAAATGGGACACGATGTGGGACAATGTCCTTACATAAGAGATTATGAAATATGCTGGAAATGTAAAGAAACAGGACATAACCCAAATATATGTTCAAATACAATGATCAATAATATAGATAAATGTGAATATTGTGACCTTATGGGGCATACAGTACAGAATTGTCTAGAGTCATGTAGTCCGCGAATGCAAGAAATTAAAGGCTTTAGAGGATCGAGGAAAATCTAGACAATCATTTTGCGAGTACTGCGACAAGTCGGGACATAAAATAGATAATTGTGAAAAGATTAAAATGCTAGAAAGAGAGCAAGAGGAATTCTGCACAATATGCAAAAACACAAACCATACCACAGAAAGATGCTTTAGATACAAATAAGCAGGAAAACTGAAACGCTCTTCCTGGACGGAACGCCTAGGAAGGGATGACAAGAATACAGCGTTCCCACTACAAATAACTAACAATGAAATTATTAATCATACGCAAGATATAGAAAATATAGACAAAAATATCAACAGTAGACAGTATATTGCAAACATATGTTTTGAAACTTGAAAATTTATTACAATATATAGAAGTAGAAGATCGACACTCGAAGAAAATAAATCGATTATTGGTAGATAGTGGTGCACAACTAAACATTATTAAAAAACAAAATATATCACTAAATCAAATAAATAATGATGAACAAATATTAATATCAGGAATAACAGAAAACGCTATACGTACTCTGGGATCAATAAAATTATCAATAAATGGAAAATATTTTGATTTTCATGTAGCACCGGAGACATTTGCCATCCCCCATGACGGAATTATTGGAAGAAAGGTTTTATTACAACAAAAATTAAGATTAGATAAGGGATATTTAGAAATAAATAATATAAAAATTGAATTAAAATCAACAATGCATATCAATTAAATAAATACTAGCATCGTAGCTGAAGAAAGTGAAAAAGAGGCAAGTACTCAAGAAACTAAAGTAGAGAATATTACAGTACAAAATTTAGAAAAAGTACTAGATATAGTAGAAAAAATTCAAGATAATATAAATAAAGGGATTTCAGAATACAAAAGCGACTCAGAATACTCAGATGACTCACCAGATTTCTTGAAAGAAATTTCGGAAGAAGCACAGCCAAGTAACTGGAGTAATGTAAAACTTATACAGTTTATTCATGATTCAAAATCAAACATTCAACCGTTCATAGGAAACATTAATGAAACTCTTGAAAGTACAGAAAAAGAAGAAACTGAGGAGTATTCCATACAAAATTTCCCGAGATTCGTAAAAATACTCAAAGATAATGTAGAGTTTAAAAGAGATGAAAAATATCTACGTCATACAAATGAAATAAATATTCTTACGTTTGATATCGAAGATATGACAGATACGTTCATGGGAATTTCAGGACTACCACTGCCAAAGAAGGAAGAAATCTTCCATTGTGGATCTATATATTTAACGTCACAAAGTGCACGGAATTTTGAAGATGTAGACAATTTAAGTAAAAAAGAGAGAAAAAATGTATTATTAAACACGATAAATCTAAATCATTTATCTCAGAAAAAAGGAAATTTATTGAAAATTTAATATTATCTAATGAGGATATATGCTGGATATATGGAAATAAATTAGGGACATGTAACGTCGCACAGCATGAGATAAATTCAAGGGACGAAACTCCAGTTTATGTGAAACAGTTTGTAACGCCCTTTACAAGCTCCGCAAAAAACTATACAGAATAAAAACTAAAATTTATCGAATACGATTTTACGCGAGTATCGCGCTCCCCCATTTTCAATTAGGATGAGCGCGTACTACAGCTGACAGCGCAACTTCAGCTGCCCCACGAGCCAGCGAGCGGCGCACTATGGGATATTTCGACTTTTCCTGTTTCAAAATAAATGATATCGAGGTCTGCGTTAGTTTACAAGAGCTACTCAATAGTACTGGTGAGCGATTGTGCAAAGCAATACACGACTGGCCTGATGAAACATATCGTAACTTGCAGATGCGTGTATCAATAGGATTTGATAGTTCTTCGTGTCATAAAAATCCTCAGCAAAAGTTCGAAAATGTAGAGTATGAAATTAAAAACGCTCAAGTATCACTCTTTGTTACTTGTATTGGAGAGATTCAACTTTTTCACTCAACAAATAGTAAGTGCAATTGGATAAACCCAACTCCCATGAATATAAGATTTTTTAGACCTGTGAGACTTTGTTATGAGAAAGAAACCCCTGAAAATACAAAAAAGAGTACGCACGATTACTTACAGAAATAAAGTTTCTTTCTTCGTATACCTTTACCTTGGCAAAAGGAAAATCAGTACGTCTTTAATATGAAGTTTTCCATACTTTATTCGACGGCAAATGTTTGAATACGATTACTAACAATCCGTCTTCGTCAAGATGCCCATGTTGTAATCTCACAACGACTGCATTTGATGACTTAAAAAATAAATTTACACCAAAGGAAAATTCATTAAATTATGGATTAGGTATTCTACATTGTGAGATTAAAGCCTTTGAACACTTAATGAATATAAGTTACCGCAAACCTTTCAAGCACTGGGAGAGAACTGACAAAGATAAATAATTGTTAATTTAAGTAGGTTATTTACTACAAAATATTTTAATTTTTTAGATAAATACAATGACAGGGAAAATGTTGTCAAAAAAAAAATTGTATGTAAAATTTCATATTAGAGCGGATCAACTTCTCCAAGGTACAGGGACAACCAATACAGGCAATCTAGCTCGCATATGTTTCAGAGAACCATCTATTTTTGCGGAAGCACTAAAACTTGACAAACAGTTGGTTACAAACATAGCAATAGTTCTCGCAGCATTTAAATGCAAAAAACGACTAAATTTAGAGAAAATGGAAACATTTTCTTTGGATACGTATAAATTATATTATACGCTATACCCGTGGGCAAAAATTAACCCAACTACACACAAACTTTTGTTACACGGGTGTCAGATCGCTAGAAATTTCCCTCTTCCTATGGCATACTTTGCAGAAGATGGGCTAGAATCATGGCACAAGTACTATAGTCAAACACACAAGATCATTGTCGTCAAAATTCTCGAATAAATCGTATTACAGATTTATACAACAGAGCGATTGTAATGAGTGATCCTTTAATATCCCTCATCGGAATAAAAAAGAGAATAGCTGTTTTGCGCAAACATAAAATTTCAGCTGAAGTTAAGAATTACATAAAGAAAAAGTGAGTATTGAAAATAAAAATGTGTTACTCCTTTATTTTAAAATTGATATAATTTTTTAGTCTTCTTGAGTCAACATTTGATGAAGCAGAAATTGACGAATGCAGTGATTCTGAAAAGGACGAGACTGAAATGATCACAAATGATGAATTTGAATCACAAAATATTTAGTATATATAATAGCATAATAGTTCATTTATTGTATTATATTTGTAATTAAACTATTCGTAACATTTCTACGAATACAATTACTTAATCTCTTACCTTAATCTCATATTTTATCTATTTTATTACTAATCCGAAGACGAAATTAACTATGAATATTTACGTAAGTGCATATTTTTTAAATATATTAGGGGGGATGTGCCCAGTATACATAATGGCTAGTATGGATAATTTGTTTCCAGCTTCCAATAACAGATTGAGCTACTTTAGGTCGGTTTTTTCGTATGTATTTGTGGTCTAATAAACATACTTCGGTACCGTTATTTTAAATTAATCACAGAAAAAGTTATAAGGAAAATAAGTAAATGTGCATTTCAAAAGTGTGAAAATTTATTTTAGGAGGATTGAAAATTGCACTTTTTAATATTGATGTCGCGAGTTAACTATTCACGGGACATCGAATCGGGACAATTCCTAATCATAGAGGGCTACGTAAGGAACAAATTCACTTGAAAATTTTTCATTTTTGTGGAGGATAAGTAAATAGGTACAGCCGAAATTGTTAAAATTATCCATACTGGGAGCATGTTTTCGAGATTCCGTAGATTTCCTTGTAGAAATTGGACTAGAGAACACGTAGAAATTTCGAATTCGAATATTCATCGCGTTGTTTAAAAGTTATGCCCAAAATAGTGTCAGGCAACATGGCGGGAGCACGGTTGCCTCCAGACAAGTGTCCCAGCTATTTTAACTACCATAAACAAACGAAAGCATCAACAATTGTTTGGATTATCTGTGATGCAGTGTATCACCCAAGCTGCTTAGCGCAGAAAGAAAAAAATTATTGGCAAGTGAGTAACAACTTAATGGTTTGCCCAGAACATAGCTACAAGGACATAACCTCAAGAATTGAAGACGACAGCATAAATGAGTCAGCAATATTGTTAATTGCGCAAATAAAATTAAAGAAATCTGAAGAAGTAAGGAAAGAACTCTTAAAGGAAGTAACAATTTCTGAACAAGATCTACTGGACTGTGATATCAATGAGAAGTACAACATTCTAAAAGCTGAAAATTTACTATTGAAACAGCTAGTTAAAGAAATGGGAGAAAAAAATAATTTATTGAACGAAAAACTTGTAACTAAACAGTGTGATAGTGTTTTCCCTAGGGCATCCTACGCTGAGGTGATAAACCAGCCTAAACTGCTCCGTAAAAAAGTGCCAAAAATAACATGGTCAATGAGAGTATAGATATGAAAAAGAAAGTTATTGAGTGCTTAACGCGAGAAAAAAAGATTCAAACTAAAAATATGTATTATAACAAAAAAGAAGAACTAGTCATTAACTGTGTAAATAGTGATAGTGTTGATCTAACTGAAGCTGTACTAAAGGAAAGCTTTGAAGGAGTTTGTGAGGTTATGAAAGAAGAACTTATAAATCCTAAAATAAAAATAGTTGGTTTCGACAATTACTTGAATTGGAGTCCAGCTGAAATAGAGAGTGAAATAAACTCGAGGAATTTCAGTAGTTTTTCAAATAAAGGCATAGCCCTACATACGTACAAAAACAAACGTAGCGATACAACAACAGTATTAATGCAGCTTCCCTCTGATGTATACAAGTTCATCAAGGAGAATAAAAGTAAAATCTTCGTAGGATACCAAAGCTGCAAAGTCTACGACTATTTAAGTATAAGACCATGTTTCAAATATGGTAGATATGTTCATAGTGGAAACAAATGCAAAAATAATGTAGTCTGTCTGAAAATGTGCAGGTAGTCATAAAACCAATTACTGCTCAAACAATATAACAAAGTGCCTAAATTGTGAATTTTCTAATCTTAACTATAACACCAATTTTGACATTAAACATGTTGCCAGTGATCACAACTTATGCAACATATACAAAAAGAAAATTAACTCATACATAGAAAGAATCGACTATCCGATGAAACCTACCTTACCATCTATGATCTCAGGTTACCATGCAAGGGCGGTAACTTATCAACAGCCCCAACAAGATCAAGGTTCAACGGAAATCGATATAACCAAGAAAAATCAAGATCGAATCAAAGCTGAAACTACGCAACAACAAGGTCGACGGAATTCTGCAACGAGACAACAGCCGTTCTCTACGCAAGTTCAATCTAACCAGAGAGGATCAAGACTTAGAAGCGGTAAAAATCTAAATTTAAATAGATAAAAATGCCTACTTTTGAATATTTAGACACTATAAGTAATGATTCAATTCAGAAAGAGAGAACCTGTAATTGTATTGATAATCTTAACAAATGTATTAGTAAAAAAAATGATTTAATTATGCACCTAAATGTTAGAAGTATGAATGCTAATTTCGATAAAGTGAAAATTTTATTTGAGAGTCTATGTGTCAAACCATCTGTAGTAATATGCACTGAAATCTTCGAACAAGATAATCATTGTATACATGAACTGATAGGATCCAATGGAAAATATGACTGCTATTACAACGATAGTAGGTTAAATAAAAGCGATGGGGTTATAGTCTTTGTTAATAATAATTTAGTACAAAATACAGAAGTCGTTAAATATGGTAGAATTAAGATTGTAAATACTAGAATTAAGTTAAATAGTAATAGTAATATTGAAATATCGTCCATATACAGGTCACACGAAATACCTAAGACTGAATTTATAATGGATCTAAATAAATATTTAATTAAAAAGAAAAATATCAAAAATCATCTCGTAATTGGCGATTTTAATGTAGATCTGTTAGAATGCGATTACTTGAGCCAGGAATTTTTGTGCAATTTTCTAGAAAAAAGTTTTAAACCTGGATTTGTTGGTATAACAAGACCACCCTTGGGTTTAGCCAAAGGATCATGCATTGACAATATATTTATAAAAACTAATAACATTGATACAGCTACCTATAAACTCAAAGCTACTATTACTGACCACTACCCTATTTTTATTGCAGTCAACAAAATGAAAATTGAACAAATTAAACCTATAGAATTATTAAACTAGAACAAAATTAAACATATCGCGGCTACCATCAACTGGACTGAAATATTGTCAATGCAAGATCCAAATATGACTATAAATAATTTAATAGATAATATTAAGTTATGTATAGAACACGCTAAATCGAAAAAAAGTATAAATAAACAGCAGGGTAGGAAAAATTGGGTAGGATCACTGATGGAATAATTAAATCATGTAAAACCAAAGAATTTTTATATAACTTATGGCAAACGGATATTACGAATGATCAACTCAAACTGGATTACAAAAACTATGCTAAAATGTTAGATAAAGTTATCAAAGATGCGAAAATTAAATATGATGCAAAGCTAGTTCAAAATAATGTCAACAATCCTAAAAAACTTTGGGGTATCATAAACAACAAAATGGGAAAAAAGAAAAATAATAATACCATAAGTTATATAAAGGTCAATGATAATAAAATTACGGATAAAGTAGAGATAGCTAAGAAAATGAACAAATTCTTTTGTGATATTGGCCGAAAATTGTCTAATGATATTGTGAAACCAAATAATGCCAAATTTAAATATCCAGATACAAATCCAAATATAATATTTCTGAAACCTACAAGTACAATTGAGGTAATAAATATAATTAACAACCTGAAGCTAAAAAGCGGTGGTGTTGATAACATAAATAGCAAGACCTTAAAGATTCTTGGAAGTTGTATCTCGGTATCATTAACACATATCTTCAATATGTGTATTGAAAATGCGATTTGGCCTGATGCTCTAAAAAAGGCTGAAATCGTACCAGTATATAAAGCAGGTGAGAAGCATAGCATCAATAATTATAGGCCGATATCACTCATATCTAATATTGCGAACATTTTTGAAACAATAATATACAATAGGTTGTATGAATTTGTCCATAAAAATAATATTCTATCTAAGCATCAATTTGGATTTAGAAAAAATATTGGCTCAAAGGATGCGTTAAATTATATCACTGAAGTATTATATAATAATATGGATAGGAATATACCAACTATTGTAACTTTTCTTGATCTGGCCAAGGCCTTTGATACGGTAGATCATAAATTACTGCTTAAAAAACTTTACTGTATAGGTATTAGGGGTCAGGAATTTTATCTTCTTTCAAGCTATCTTGATCATAGATACCAGACAGTTAAAATTGAAGAATGCAAAAGTGACTTTTTGTTAATAAACACAGGTGTCCCTCAGGATACTATCCTGGGGCCACTAATATTTATATTATATATTAATGATATCTTGAAGGAGATCCCCCTGGACTCTGTACTGACTTATGCTGATAATACTGCCATAATTGCCACTGGAGAGAATTGGTTAGAGGCTCAAAGTAATATGAATGAATTCTTATTGGTCATAGATAACTGGCTGGCAGTGAATAAATTATCTCTAAATGTACATAAAACAGTCTTTATGACATTCGGAAGCTATTGCAATAGTGTACCTGCTCACATAGAAGTTAAAATACAGGATAGATTGTTGACTAGAGTGGAGAGCTGTAAATACCTTGGAATTGTATTTGACTATAATTTAAAGTGGGATAAACATGTTCAATATATAATTAAGAAAACGAAGTACTTAGTATATATTTTTTACAAGCTAGCTAACATCATGTCGACGGTAACATTACGAATGATATATTATGCTTTTTTCCATAGCATGATAAGCTATGGAATCTTAGCCTGGGGTGGTGTGTATAAAAATAATCGAGGTCTGGTGCAAAAATTACAACAGAAAGTACTGAAAATAATTAATAAAAACACTTTCAACGTACATGACAGCTCTCTAAACCTGGAACAACTATTTATCTTCGAGGCAATAAGGCTACATTATAACGACCTCAATTCGATGGAAGCTATCGAATCTTAGTTCGAATAAGCTATCGAATAAGGAAAATTAGGTCCACTCAGAAAAAGTTGCCTGCAAAATGTATGTGATTGTCATGTGTTCAAAGAAAGCTTTTCCATAGATTAGGTATTTTTTTGCAGATTTCATTCAGCCATTACGCATTGATGAACTTTTTGGCGCATTTACAATCCTAGATTTTTCATCACGCATTTTCTGCCTCGGATAGACCGATGGAAGCTATCGAATCTTAGTTCGAATAAGCTATCGAATAAGGAAAATTAGGTCCACTCAAAAAAAGCTGCCTGCTAAATGTATGTGATCAATGTCATGTGTTAAAAGAAAGATTTTCCATAGTTTTAGTATTTTTCGAAAGTATTAATTGATCCTTTACTCGTTGACGAACTTTGTGACGCATTTACGATCCCAGATTTCTCATTACGCACATTCTGCCTTGGATAGACCAATGGAAGCTATCAAATCTCTGTTTGCAGGTCTTAGTTCAAAATTCTATGCTAATCGTTCGTAAGCTGACTCATTTTCCGTATGCTGCGGCTCAGAAAAGTTTTAGAAATAAAGTAAATTAAGTTTACTCAGAAACAGCTGAATACCTAATGTATGTGATCAAATCTATGTATCACGAGACAGATTTTCCATTGATTTAGTATTTTTTTGCAGTATTAATTTAGCCCTTACGCGTTTATGAACTTTTTGACGCATTTACGATCCTATATTTTTCATCACGCACTTTCTGCCTTGCATAGACCAATGGAAGCTATCAAATCTCTGTTTGCAGGTTTTATTTCGAAATTCTATGCACATCGTTCGTGAGCTGACTCATTTTCTGTATGCTGTGGCTCAGAAACGTCTTAGGGATACAGAAAATTAGGTATATTCAGAAAAAGCTGCCTGCTAAATGTATGTGATCAATTGTATGTGTTGAAAGATAGATTCCCTATAGATTTAGTATTTTCTGAAAGTATTTATTTAGCCCTTACGTGTTGATGAACTTGGTGACGTATTTACCATCGTAGAATTTTCTTCACGTACTTTCTGCCTTGATTAGACTGATGGAAGCTATACAATTTTTGTTTGCAGGTTTTATTTCTAAATTGTCTTTTCTCCTCCCTTGTTAGTCCTAAGACCTCTATTTTTCCCCTTTTCTGCTGTACAAATATTTTTATCGCGCTCCAAATTGCGTTTATTCTATCGCCCATACCCCCACTCTGACATACTAGCTGTTTCTATTCCTTCCTTTATTCCTACTAATACTCCTCCTTGACACCTAACTTTCCTATTTAGTCTTATTGCAGCCTTCGTCGTTCAATTATAGTTCCTATCTGACTTATTTAACCAGTCTTTCTGCTTGTCTTTCTTCAGCCATGTTTTCTGCAACGCTATTATTTCAAATTCTTCTAAGTAATCCTTTATCCTCCTCACTTTGTTAGTCCCTGCTATATTCTAAGATATTATCCTTATCCTGTCTTTGATTTCCTTATTATTCACGAAACTTCTTTTCCTCTATATTCACTATCCATCCCTCTTTTTTATCCCACTCGTACCAACTGCTATCTATTTTTATTTTCTGGTATCCTATTTGAGTTTCTAATCCTCTTTCTCTTGTCTCTCCTACTATCATTTTCAGCCAGTTTTGGATCGCTTTTTCACTGTTGGTTAAATCGTCTTCTATTCATAAATTTATTTACTCTACTTATACTTTTTCTGTACTTATCTTTCTCTTTTATCTTTTTTAATTGTTCTATTTCCCTGCTTAATCCCCTATTCCCTGCTATCTCCCTATTTACGCGTTCATTCAGTTTTCATATTTCTGCTTTTATCATTTCCCTCTTTTCGCTAATTTTCTCTATGTTATTTTCTAATTTTCTAACCAGCCTTAAAACTATCACCAATTCTTCTTTCGCATTACCTGATGTTGGTACGGTGTCTACCTTTGTCGCCTCCTTCTTCAAGCGTTTACTCTTCGCTTTTGTTGCTGCTTTGCTCGCTCTTTCCTTTTCCCTTTCTTTCTCTCTCTTCTTCGTCGGTAAGTTCGAAATCTCTTGTTTCCTTATTTCATCCTTCTCTTTTTCCGTTGCTGATGTCCCTTCTGTCGATGTTGACTTTTTCCTTTCTTCGTCCTTGCCGCCGGCCTCGTTCTCCTTTGACTCCTTTACCTGTGTGTTCCCTGCATTCTTCTCTTTTTCCTTCTTCTCGTCGTTCTTGTTGTTCTCTGGTTCGCCTTCTTGGTGATTGTTCACCGGGGAATGTTCTACTCTAGGGATTGTCGTAGTAACTTCTCATCTGGTTTGCCTGTTCCCTCTCTTTTTCCTTTTTTCTTGGTCTCCCTCTTCCTCTATTTAGCCTCTTTTCCTTTGTTCCTTTGCTGCTGTTGTCTATCCTTGGCATTTCGTCCGCCATCTTTCTTCTCTGTAGCTTTACTTTTTTTTGCCCAGCGTTCTTTTCACTTTCTTTAATTTCTGCTGGCCTTTCTTCCTAAAACTTTTACTTCCCTTCTCTTCTTTCGCTTTCCTTACACTTTTTTTAAGTTTTTCGCATTTTTAGCTTTTTTTTCCCTGCAGCAAACTCAAATTGAGTCGGAGCCCTTGTACCCCTGTGTGCTTAACCTCCATAGATTTAGTATTTTCTACAAGTAAAGTAATAACTGAGTCCTTACGCGTTGATGAATTTTGTGAAGCATTTACAATTATAGATTTCACAAGGGTTATTTAGGTTATGATGAGTGGCTGTGATTTTTGGTAACGAACGGAAAGTATACGAATACTGTATATAATATATATATATATATATATATATATATATATATATAGTATCTCAGTAGAAATAGTTTATAGTGTAAATATTTACGGTAGATATTTTTTGTTTTTTTAATTTACGTAAAAAGAAAAAATTTTTTTGGACGAATATTTTGTTGTTTTTTTGTAAATTCAACCCAGGCTGGACCCCTTAATTATCCACTGACTTTGAAAAATTATGATCAAGTGTATGTTTTATGTTATAATTTTTTGTAAGGGACATAATATATTTATGATTCCTCGACTTCGGTAGGAATATTAAAATCAAAAATAAAATCAAGTTTTATAATTTTTTTGGCGATGATCCACGTGACGCAATTTATTTCTATAAGCAAACATGTATTTATAAATAATTTATCACTAAGCTATGAATTTTCAGTCAATGATGGACATTAAGGAACAATGTTTTCCTACGAGATGTTGATGTTTGCTACCTCTGTGATTTTTTAGGAATGCTCCGAGCAATTCATAAGCTTTGCCACAGGCTTTATATATGAATTTAAATCATTTTAGCACAAATTTATGGATATCTTCATTTTTAGCCAAAGATACAGGGTCTTTGTCGTTCTCAGACCAATACAGGAACTTTTGCACTATAAAAAGGTATCTTCATGAATTTTTTGGTGGTCGTAGTCTGGATCGAACTCTTACTTTTACCAATATTAAGGTTTAGATGACTTATAAGATAGGTATAACATATATATATATTAGACTTTAAGGGTATTTTTATTGAAAATGTGAGAAAATTTTACAAAAATAAAGTATATTCATTTCTATAGTGAAAAATGCTTTCCTGAGGAGCTATGAAATTCTTAATTTGTGCTGAAAACCCCAAAATTTCCAAAACTAACATCTTGGCTCCCTATCATTTTGGTAAAAAATAATTTAAAAATCTGAAAAAATTTAGGTGCATTGGAAACTGTTTCTGGAACATATTTACTGTGGGTTAAAAGAGAAAAAAATTTATCTTCGATTTGACAGAGAACCACCCATATATACACACACACACACACACACACACACA